>VHZZ01014978.1:7831-19208 GCA_009801015.1 Silene noctiflora
GGAAAGAAGTGAATTAACCTTCGTATCACAAAAAGTGTCACATATCAGGCCACACTCGATCGAGTTAAGGGGCTACTCGATCGAGTTGCGGCTACACGATCGAGTACACTAGCTACTCGATCTAGTAGCTACACTCCAGAAGCTGCCCAGAACACTAATCTCAGCTACTCGATCGAGTTAGGGGCACTCGATCGAGTAACTAGAGGTCATAACACACCCTCAATAAATAGCAGGAACACAACCATATGAATATGAATTTCCGGCATAACTCGTCGGCCAATAACGTCTCACAACATCCAAACCAACTACGGCCTTATGGCCAGTTACAACCCGATAAGTGTCTAATCATAAATCCATAACACAACTAACAACCAAATAGAATCAAATAACAATTATCCGAACAATAAAGTTTCAAAACAACAAATAAAACATCCATAAAACCACCATCACTCCATAGCCTACTCATCATCAACGTCATTGCCTCCTCCACCTCCTGAAGTGCCAGCTCCAAACTCATCTCCACCCGGTGTAGTTCCCATCCCCGGATCCCCTCCAGCTCCCCACGGTGCCAAACATCCGTAAGGATAGCTCTCCGGAGCTCCCCACGTAGACCGGTCCACACCGTAGGAGTGAAAGACTCTACTATCGTCACCAAATCCCCTCCACCACACCGGCTGTGCCAGCTCGGTCCCGATGCCCTGAACATGCGTCATCTCATAGAGGTTGCGGAAAACCAACGTGTTGGATATCCGTTCCGTCAGCTCGCTCACTTGCATCTCAGGGCTGAAAGAGGAAGGGAAACTGGGGTACTGGTGCGGGTGCTAGGGAGGCATCATCTGCGGCGGTTGGGTCTCACCGACCCTATCCCTCACTCTCTGGGGTCCCCTCCCCATCCTAGGACGCTGGTCCTCAGGCCTGGCCCGATCCCCCTGGTCGGCTCGGGCATCACCTCTTGAAGGCCCTCATCAACCAAGTAATACTGTTGGCGCAGGTTATTCTCCTCCTCTTCCTCATCGGAATTGGAAGCCACAACAGATGCGGCCAACGGCTTGGTCACATGCAAGTGCTCGGGGTCGGGTACCCTCATCCAGCTCGCTCCCCACACTCTCCAAGCCAACTCTCCACCAGGAAACTCCCTCAACCATTTATGGTCAAGGAAATAGGCCCTATAAAACGTGGGCACCACTGGGGCCATAGGGGTAACAGCCAAAGAGGCCTCAAAGGTAGTCAACCGCTCAGCTAAACAGGTGACAATGACACCACAACTCAGGTACCGGGTCGACGAGGTAGCCATCAAAGCAAAGCTAGCACACACAATGGCCGGGGCATTAAAGTAAACCCTCGAAGTACGGTCGGGATTAAGGTAAGAAACCAACAACATCACCTCTTGTGAGTTTAATTTGCTCACATCCTTTCTATCGTATAACAGACAAGTCAGGGCTCGGAGGAAAATCTTTAGGGTGACATGCTGAACGTCATTGATCAACATGCAGCCAGATCCACCTAAGCCCCGTTCATCGCAACTAGCGCAAACCCTGTTCCTTAATGTGCACATCCCCTCCCGTGGGGGGTTCGGAGGGCGAATCAAGGGCGTAAAGCCACTCCCGCAAGTGACCCCACTCAGCCGAGGACGCACCTCGCAATGTAGCCAACACCACACATCCACCACATCTCCACATTCAACCGACATACAACATTCATAACATAATAAACAACCAACTATACCAATAATAGAATAGCAACTGAATTAATCAGTCAATACGAATATAACACAGGATAACCCAAAATACAGTACTGAGTAGGGAAACCCTACCTCTAGCAAACTGCAGCGATTCCGCACGCATCCTCACAACAGCAAGCCATCATTGACATCCTATAACAAATAGTACGACATTTAACACTATTACTACACATATCCTAAAACGACCAGAGATGATGATGACAACAACGATATTACATACCAATGCCAGCCTTCCGGCGATAATACCGCTTCCCGAATCATGCTCCGGTCTCCCAAGGTGATGCATCTCCCCATATTCTCAAAAGGGTGAGAACAGGAGGAGGAATGGCGAGGCGACGACATCTAGTTTTAGGAAAAACAGAAATGGAATGATTCGGGTTTTATGATATCACGATATATATTTTATCACTGGACATAAGCTACTCGATCGAGTTGCCAACTTACTCGATCGAGTGCACCTTACTCGATCGAGTAACGAGGCTACTCAATCGAGTGGACTCCGCTAGATCGAGTACCACTCCTCAGTACTTACTACAAAGGACAACCCAAGACTCGAGCAAGAACACAAGGTCAGTCAACGACAGTAAAGGGTCCTATTAGGGTGGGTATTACACTATCTTATGCAAGTTTTGTTTGAGTCGTATCCGTAAGTTTTTGTCCTGGACATGTTTTAAAGGTAACCTCTGAGTCGGACACTTGTATGATTATGTTTGTGTCTTGGACATGTTTTAAAGGTAACCTCTGAGCCAGACACTTTTATAATTATGTTTGTGTCTTGGACATCCTTTAAAGGTAGCCTCTGAGTCGGATACTTTTATGTTTGTATGTTTGTGTCTTGGACATATTTTAAAGGTAACCTCTGAGTCGGACATTTGTTTGCCTATATTTGTGTCTTGGACATGTTTTAAAGGTAGCCTCTGAGCCAGACACTTGTTTGGTCATGTTTGTCTTGATCCTATCGGACACTAAAGGTGATATGCAAGCCTCTAGTTGCGATATAATCCTAGTTTGTGCTTATTCGCCTCACATGCTTAGTATTTCTTATCACATGCTATAGTTTATCATATCTTATCGTCTTTCGTTTATTCATCAAAGTTCAATGTTTAATGCTTATTTTGGTTGTAATTAGCATGTATGATCTACATGCTTAAAGTGCTTAATTAAGTTTGTTTTGATGTAATGTGGCTGGGAGAACCTTGAGTTACTCCCCACTGACTGTGGTGTTCATGTTTACATGAATGACAGGTTCGTGGATGCTTATTTTGGGTTGGAAGACGTGTGGGCTAGCGACTATTATACCTTGGACCTAGTCTCGTAGTTGCTAGACTTACCCACTGCACTTTATTTATTCGTGGGATATATTTTCCCCAAACACTCTTTGTAGTTGTACTTCAGTATTTTTATTTCCGCTTGTTTGTATTTTGAACCCGCGCTTTGTTTCAAACTATTTCTACGTTAAAAAAGTTTTAAAAACCTCATTCTTTTCCACTGCGATTTCATTTGTTTACGTTATGTTTATAGCGGGGGTTCACACATTACGTGCTTTGGTCTACCAAGGTTCTGTGGGAGAAGTGCCACCTCCTCAAAATCACAATGCACGGGTGGCTTAGTCCACAGTTTGGCGACTTCGCTGGGGATGATACACTTAGACTTTGTCTGGTGTTACCTAGGGCGAAACTTGAACAAGGTTAAGGATAGTTTATACAAGACAGCTGTTGATTTTCATTACTCGGTCTTCTTAGATCGTTTTATCTAGCCTTCCTAGGCTTTTAACCAAACAAATTCGACTAATCGTCCTATCTCGATGGTGTAAATTCTTATTTGTCCCTAGTAGATGTATACAAATTAACGTCAACTAAACCACGATACATACTCATGTTTGTATCAAGAGCTTTCACTACTCGAGCGAATGGAACTTGGAACCAACCTTACTCGTGTTTGGTGCAGACCTCTCCACAGATTAGGGTTTGATAGCTTGGTGTGGCAACCCACCCTTTTAAGCCAAAACCATTAATAAAAGCATTCAGCATACCGTTATAATGATTTTATATATGTTATCAACCTTTGTAAAACAAAACAATGTCGAAATTTTCAAAACCCTTTTTTTTCTCAAAAAAAATTTCAGATAATCTTTTAAAAAATGTAAAAATGTAAATTAAATGGGCTGAATTAGAGTCGAAATTTAAACCCGTCTTTCCTTACATTTTGGTTCATTCAAATTCGAGTCAAGTTCAAAGGTGTTACGTCGTCATTTTGGACCCCCTATCCCAATTAAGTTAGGATCTAAGCATTCCCGACACATCGAGTCACACACCTAAGTCTTACATAGAAAAACTGAAAATGTTTCATATTTCATTATCCGTTTTTTCCTTCAGAACCATCTTTTGAAAATCTTTCAGTAGACACGCTCAAGGTATGTACACATATACCCGAGCCTAGTGTCAAGTCCATTTTAAGCACATGTCACATCCAAATGGTGTCGCATCATCTTCAACCCCGCCAATAAGCTCATTTGTCCAAACGTCAATCTATCAAAATCAACACTCGAGTCTAAAGTTAAAGTCAACACCGTGATTTCATTCACGATAAGTCACTCATGAGATATCAAGAACTCACAAGTCCAAGTCTAGTTGTTCCATATTGCCTATATGTCGTCAAATTTAGATGTGTGTCCATCGCTTGTCGCCTTAGATTGCGTGGTACCATGCCAAATCATGGTGTAATGCACGTCATTTTATTCTCGGTAGGAATTCTGTGATTTCCAACGAAAGTGTTTAAGGAAGTTTATCCGTCATCCTGTCAGCCGTCGAAGGACTACGTTCTGCAATCATGAAACTTCAGGGCACTGTCAAAGACTTATGCACTTGTATCGAGAACCAAATGGCCATAACGAAACTTTCCCCATCTTCTCGTACCTCAAAGTCAAGTCATAGCTGTGAAACATCTAGGTTCAACATGATCCATCCATCTAAGCAAGCCAATGAAGATAAAGGAGCAAACCACTTGGAAACTCCACCTAGAAGGCCAAGACGAGCTCCTAAGACATTCACTTACCTTGGAACTACATATGAAATGGTTCTACAAAGACTGGTTTACCAGGGAAAACCTCATCCAATCGGTCCAATACCAGAACCTGAAAGGATATTGCCTAGATGGAAAGGCAATTCATATTGTCAGTACCATCAAGGTAGGGGACATGATACGGAAGAATGCTTTTGCTTAAAGCATATCATCTAGGATATGATCAAAAGTTTCAAGCTACCATTGCCTCCTCCTATTGATCAATTCAATAAGATCGACCCTCTTGGGCTTAACATCATCAAATAAGACCAGGAACCATTCCTAGACAGTTTTCATCTCCTCCCTCCTTTCGATGATGAAGAAACAAATGTCCTCGAAGACGATGATATCAAGAGTGAAATACTTATGCTTTATGACGCCATCAACAATAAATTTTCCAAACTAGAGGGAGCCATCAATAATCTGAAGACCAGGCTTTGCAGTATGGAAGGAAAATTTGTCACCTTTAAAAAACAGCTTGCTGAAATGGGTAAGAAATTTGATACCCAACCACTTGGAAAGGGAAAGGGTGTTCATACAATTCCTTTAACCGAGCACTCTTTTGGAAAAGACAAATGAACAACCTTTCCCTAGTTCTTCTCATGCCTCACATCCATCTTATCCAGGAATCAAAATCGCGAAAGACAACCTCATTGACCCTTCATCAAAGAATCTAAGAAACCAGCTAAGGTCGTTCACCAGTCTAGGCATACCTTATGCCTTAGCTTTCGTAAAATTATCCTCTATGGTTCTCCTACAACCTATCGGTCCAAACTCGGATCCTAAGCGAGAAAACGTAACTCGATTTTGGGATGGCATTTCATATTGTCAATATCATAGGGGCAAAGGACATGATGTCGAGAATTTCTACAAGCTTAATCATGTCATACAAGATGGAATCGAGGTGGCAGGATTTCTATCTCGCTCCTAACTAACTCAAACACAGAAACAAAGCAGCCTTATAAGGAGTATAATCCTTTAGATAATCAAGACAATGAGCACTCGACCAATCATTTATTGAAAAGGAAAACCAACTCAGAAATCCCCATTCAATCAGGGGAGGGGACATTAGTCGAACATGTCATTAACTGCCTTAACCTAAATTATGCATCCCGTTTGAAAGGTTGTGACGTTAAAACCATTGGGAATTTTCGATGGAGATCGTACGTATCGATGAGGTCATCCTCTAGAAGTCTCTAAGAAAAAGGGTACACCTCCTTGGATACCGACATTGGTATTACATATGCCGATGCCGTTCAGAAACTCATGAAATAATGGAAGTTGAAGTCAATTGGGCCTACACCCGATCATATACCCGAAAATAAGACCAGGTTCTGGTACAGTAATGCATATTGAGAATATAAAAAAGGTAATGGACACGATACCGAGATGTGCTATAAGCTTCAAAATGTGATCCAGGATATGACTGATAATGGGAAACCGCGTCTCTCAACTTTTAACCAGCAAGATAGATTAGTTAATCCTCATGAATATACCGTTCCATCAAAGACCCAAACCCTCCTCGACTATTATCCACCCGTCATTCCAAGAAATCAAGACGGGATGCTTAAATTGTTCAACGATCAAGACCATACATTAAAGCCACTAAATGCTGAAAAAGAATCCTTTGAAGATAACAGTGATGATTAGGAGTATGGATCTCAGATCAAGTCAAAGTCTACGTCCGAGTCTTAGGCTTTTCGTCCCATTGTTCTTCTAGTCTGTCTTTCTTCATTTACATTCCTAATGACAATCTGGGGGCTGTCCCATGAGTTACGTGTCTTCTCGAGTCTATGTTAAATTTATTCATCGTTATAATAAAAGTACAACTTTTAATCCACATACTCCTCTCTTCTAGTTGTAGATGAGGGAAATCGCCCACGCGATGCTTCTATTTCATAAAAACATTTTACTTTTGAAAAGAATCGCCACTAAATTTTTAATGGAATTTAGAAACCAAATTGTAGAGATTTTAGGTCCTTGTGAGATTACGTGTTAAGAAGTCAAATTAAATTTCATTTAATAAAACACCAACTCCGCCCGTTACTATAATGCTCTCTGTTAAGCAAAACGATGGCTATTTGTCTATGTATCACATGTGAATATGCAATCGTTGTTTTAAACCCTAACATGTGAATGTCATTCTATGTCAATTTAATGCACATTTAACTTGTCAAGTTATTTTAATAACATGTGAATGTTCATTTAACTATTCTAGTAAAAATAAACATCCAAAAGAAGGATTAGAGAATTCTTACTCTAGCGGCGCTGCATAAATTGTTAGTTCATAGCAATAATTACAATAAAGCTAATAAACAAACAAACATACGATATTGCAAACAAAGGAGGCAAAACAAGGCCTTAAGCCGGGACACATACGTGGTATAAGGGCCAAATTGGGTTCATGCATATCCTATTCGAGGTTGAGTCGGATTCTAATTGTGTAATATGATTTGATGCATAATTACAGAAGCTTATAATACATTGAATCAAGTAAACATCACATAATTACAGAACATTCAAAAGTAAGCAACGATTAACAAATTCTAAGTCAAAATATGGAGAAGGGAACACGGCCCAAGGTAGTGTATATGCCCGAAATATAAGACCCGTATTTGATCATGTGAATTGCTACGGTAATTACAACATATTAATATTATTTTATAACAAAAAACATGTAATAACAATTAAACAATCTAAAAAGGACAAATCTAAACATTCTATTTAGATATTCAAATTAATATGTGAAAACAAACTAGAAAACATATACACGCAAGATCTAGATTAATTACATATTGTATCGAATTGCAAATTGTTAAAATCGAGTTAGAAAAACGAGTTTTGAAAGAGGAAAAGCGGGACGAGTGGCACGCGGCCCTAGGAGGTCGACTGTTGCTTCTTTTTATCTTTTTTTAGTCCCTTGAATGTTAATAAGACAGTGTTAAGCACGCGGTCCTATTTGTGTAATTAATTAAATTATTAAAGTTGTTAAATGTTAATTAAACATGTTATTTACAAATTATTACAATTTAGTCATAAAACAAAACTTAAAGTCTAATTCAATTAGCAAATTAAATTATAGTCATCGATTAGTCAAATTAATTAAGTTGTAAATCCAATCTAGGCTTGGAAAACCGTGTGATATGGCCGAATAAGAGAAAAAGACTGAAACTCGATTTCATCGATTGGAAACTCGAATTAAACTTAATTATTGCTGCCCTCTTACAAACACAAGGATAAGTAAATGAATGGAACCTCTTCGATTACTTCGGACGAATTATAGGGTTCCAGCCAAGTTAACGTGGGTGTTCATAATGGTACTTTAATTCATACTCGATATTAAACTAAATTAGAATTAAAAATAAACAAATAAAAAAAACGATAATTAAAAGACATAACTAAAAAAACGATAAAAATACGAAAATAAAAGGTAAAAGGAAGGAATTTTGGCACCCTCAACTTACATGTATCGTTGATCGATATCTTAGATCGTAACCGTGTAATACCCGTCCCTTCGGGGGACCCGTTGACTGGCCTTGAGGACCCATTGACCGACCTTAGTTGACTTGTGCAAACTTGACCGTGTTAGAACTCGATTATTTTTAACTCAGACTCGACCTAGTATGAGACAGTCGGACGAGTATGTTGGTACTCGACCGAGTGGGCGACTGACAGCGTAATAATATATTACGTAATTGTCTTAACTCTTCGACCTTTTTCATCTCATTATTTTCATCCCACAACCCTAGATCTGGGTATTCCTCCCCTACCTTTCACCCTTCACCATGCTAGAATTCCACCGGGAGACCAACATGGGAATGGTTATGTATGTCGACTCCGACCTAGTTGTCCAATCATCCGATAAGGTAAGTCATCGTCACCATCTATCGGTTTTGGGTTAGGGTTATGGTCGTGTTTAATTTGGTTGTATTATCGTTGTAGGTGTTGGTAGCAGTGTATCGTGACCGTGTATGTGCTGAATGTCATTCTTGGATTGCTTATCAGGTAGGGTTTTCCCTACTCAGTTGCCTGTAGAATGTTATATGCTAATGTGACGATCTTTATGTTTGATATGTTTATTGTATCTGTTGTGGTTGATGTAAGTTCTGGATGGTGGTGGTGGTTGTTGTTTTTGGAGTTGTGTTTTGTAAGCCATTGTGACAGGTGGTTCACCCCCATTGTTCCCCCCTTGCGTTCTCTCAGCGTAAGGGGATGTGCACATTAAGGAACTGGGTTCGGGCTGCGGTCCGGGGATTTTGGTAGTAAGGTTGCGGTCCCCACTGGCAGGGCTACACACCTCGGTATGTAGCTAGTTTGGTTGTGATGGAGATGGGTGATAGAGGTTGTTAGCTATTGATTGTTTTTTATGAATTATATCGTATATTGTTGTACAGTTGACTGACTCCGTGTTGTTTTACAAAACTGTGATGATCCATTCGGGGATGGTGAGCAGGCTATCTTGGAGGTGTAGTTGCTGTGTTGGATGCTTATATGTTCTGATGTTTCTTTAGGGATGGGAGGACGTTGACGTAGCGATAAAAGTAGTTGTTAGAGTCGCTTGTTGTAGTATATCTTCTTTTGTATAGTCTTATGCTTTGCCAGTCTTTTCTAAAATGGTAAGATATCTAATGTATGCTCTCAGATGGTCAATTTTATATGTACTTGCCTCGGGTAACCGAGATGGTAGCACGCTTGGTTACCAGGGAAGGTCTAGAGAAGGCTTCTTAGTAAGTGTGGGTGTTACAAAGTGGTATCAGAGCGACGATTTTGGAACCTGTAATCAATGAACCTAATGAACATTGGGAGTCAATTAAAATAAACCTGGTGTATATATACTGGGAGCCCCTTATGATTTGTTTTAGGTGAGAAGGCGCCCTCATTCCAGAATATGGCCTCAATGTGCTTAAGCTAGTAAACTCAGGGTGGGATAATGTGTTGATGTCTACTTGTGTGCTATATGCTAGCTATGTGTTGATGTGTGTGATTGTGTGTATCTTATATGTTTATGAGTGTCATGGTATGGAGTGCAAGTGGTGGATGTTTGCCATAGGGATAGGTGTGCAAGCTGTGGATATAAGACTACCAGGTGTAGATGCGTGTTTTGAGTTAATAGTCAGTAAAGTGCCAGTAATTAGAATGTGGTTATATCTTCAGTATATGTTAGTGGCTAGGGAGGGAAGGCTAACTAACTGACGAGTTCCGGGACGCTCCTCGGACTCCGAACGACGTATTTCTATTGCAAGAACGACTGATATTGACAACATGACCGTTTGAATTGACTTTTGGGGGAACTCGACCGAGTACAAGGGCGTACTCGACCGAGTCAAGCATACTCGACCGAGTGCCAAGGATCCTCGATTGAGTCCGTAAATAGGTAGAACCTGATTGAATCTGCCATTTTGGACACTCGACCGAATACCTGGGACTCGACCGAGTGGCGGACACTCGACCGAGTACCCAAATTAAACCAGAAACGCGTGTTCTTATTTTTCATTTATAAACCCCTTTCTTCTTCTTATTTTCAGCACCACACAACAATAACTCTCTTTCAAAATCTCTCAAATTGTTTTCTCTTATCAAAGCTTCAAGATCTTGTGTTCTTACGCCTCAAATCCATCTTAATCATCCTTTTCTTGTTCATTCCTTTTCAGTTTGCAAGGTAATGCTATTCTTATTAATTCCTTGATGTTTTGGTAACAAATCCCCAATTGGAAGTTGAAAGCCATAGCTTTAAGCCTCGATTTAGGTTTTAGATGATAATAGAACTTGTTTTAGCTCTTGTTTTGATACTAGAAACTGAAATTTCAACCAAAACTTGTACCAATTGAATTCGAATTTTCTAGTGTTTCATTCGGAAATTTGGTTTTTGATGCTTCTAATCTTCTTTTAAGGCTAGAAAAGACCATAGGATGCTAGTGTTATTATGCTTTGCAACTAAATTTTGAGTATCTTGAGCAAAAAAAAAATCCGTCTGAAAACTTCACATGAGTTGTTGACAGAAAATCGAAAAATTTCCTTTTGTTTACAATCCTTGAGCCTTTCTTTTGTTGTCTATTGATGTCAATGCAGCATGCCGAGAGCCAACTCAAACCGACCATCTACCAAGAGGACTAGGGCCGAGAGGGGGCAGGGAAGTCAGGGTCTGACCGTCCCACCCATGAAGCAATATCCGTCTGTTGAGTTCGTTGATTTTAGGCAGCGGAAGAACTTTGTGTCACTGATGACTCGCACCATTCGGGCTAATAGGTACGTTGACATGGCTATATTGGTGGTGTTTGGGATTGAGGCCGATGGGAGGCACATTTTCGAGAGTTTGGGGTTCATGGGGTTTAATCGGCTGAGGAAGCACTCTTACGAGTTCCTCACTTTTGAGTTTATGAGCTCCTTCACCTATGATGAGGATGCTGAGACTTGTCATTTTAGGGTGATGAACCGAGACTTTAACTTGACTATGGAGGATATCGCTGAGGCCTTGGGGATTGAGAAGCCTACGGCGAACCACTACTTGGATGTGGCCAAGGAGTGCTGATGCGAGTCGTCAATACATCAAAAATAAAGTCCTAGGTCTACTAACTG
>VHZZ01014989.1:8799-20264 GCA_009801015.1 Silene noctiflora
AAGTGCAAATTATCATGTAAAACAAATCTAATAGAGGGGGTAAAAACACATAAATAAAGTACTTATCATAATAATTCTCATATAAGAAATACACCCGGGATATATGTCTTTATACATGTCAACTGATTAACGTAAATCGGTAATGCTCGGCTGACTAGAGTTTGACGTTACTGTCGTATGATGGCGGTGATCAGTTGATCCCTCGAGGTCACACCTATAGGATAGAGCCCAAATGGAAATCTAATTATTTGGATAATTAGCTCCTTGAAATATATTGATTAATAGTTAGTCAAGTGAGTTTTAAAGTATATTTATTATCATATTATACAATAATTGAGTAATAAATATTAAATCTTATTAATGTGATTAAATAAGATAAAATTTAATAATTAATGGTTAATTGACTAAATTAGTATTATTTACTAATAAAGTATTAGTTTTAATACGATGAGTTTATTAATTTTGAGGCGGAAGTTATTAGCTAATTAAATTTACAAAGGGTTGTAAATTTAGCTAAACGAGTTTTGTAAGACACATTTTATATAAGATAAAATGGTATAATATCATTTAAGATTTAAATGTATATTAGTTAATAATTTTTATTATTTACGATTTAAATAATAAAATTAATATTTAATTATATAAAATAATTAAATATAAGTCTTATAAGCATTTGTAGGACAAATGTCGGAAATCAAAATGGACCCGAAAATAGACCTAGTGGACGGTTGGCACACTTTAAGATTAGAGTCTAAGATGATGTCATTCTTCACCAACCCACTATGTAATGCTCCTCTTTACATTCGAGGCCTATATATACCCCCTCACATTGACAATGTTAGAAAAATTAGAAGGAAAATTGGCCCTTTGAGCAAGAACAATAAGTTTTTCATCTTTTTCCTTCTTATTTTTTACATAAAACTCATCCCAAAAACTCACTTAAATAATAAATATCAAATATTATTATTGTAATAATAATTTGTAGTATTTTTCAAGGCTAATTCTACATAATATCTAGTTAATATTAGTAGAATTATTTGGGTGCAATTAAGAGGAGACTTCAACTTATAAGCTCAAGACAAGGATTTGTTCTTCCAAGCATTTTGATTCAATAAGATTACTATAGTAGTAATCTTATAGCAAAAATACCCAATGTAAGGAATTTTTCTAATTTTCCTTGTCTTATACATTTTTCGTCGCATGCATGTAACTAGATCGGTACAAACTAAATTAATATGTAATTTAGTTACTAATTAAAGGAGTGTAATTAGGGGTCTAGTACTTTCACTTATCTCGATGCCAGTTATCGAGCAGATTTGGTGCACCTGTGCTCTCGTAGGTAGTAGAGTTGAAGCGCGAAATGGTAGTGCTCATCTTGGTAGCATCAATGACCACTTCTTTCGCCTTCCCCACATTTTTGAGAGCCTTAGTAAGTGCATCTTGATGCTCGATCATAGGGGCAATCTCCTCTATACTCATCTCAGAGGCCCTCACATACGCAGCTGATCTCTTTGGCGACATTCTTTGAGCTATAAAAAGTAAACGAACTTAAGCACATAGCCTACGACCCGGAGCAATCATAAACCGCCCAAAGAGCGTACTCGGTCGAGTATCCAACAAGACTCGATCGAGTATGAGCCACTCGGTCGAGTCCCTTACGACTCGATCGAGTTCCAACACTCCAGAAACTGACCAAAATCCACAAGAAAATGTACTCGGTCGAGTACATTAGGTACTCGGTTGAGTACATGCTACCTTGATGTTGGTAGGCTCAATGGTTGAAAGGAAGGAATAAAACAAACAGAAATTATTCAAGTTTCTTTGGGTTTGAACCCCTTTCTTTAGACTTCCAAGAATGCTGTCCATAGGATGAGAATCCTTGTATTTCTACTTCTTAGGACCTTCACCATTAGAACTTGAACTTGCAACATCATTTGACTCGGGATTAAGACTTATTCCCCCTGAATCTAATCCTAGAGTTATAGTAGAATAAGGTATAATCCTGGATTCATTACTCTGATTTTGATTCAGTGTTATAGCTTCATTAGCTACAACTTTGGGTTGTGAGTTCTTATCATGAGAGGAAGTTATAGTATCATCAACTATAACTTCAGTTCCCTTCCCTTTGTTATTTGAGGTAGAATCCACTTCATCATTTGTGCCTTCGATTTCCTTCTCATCATCTAGTTCTGGTGGATCATTTCTAGATAGACGAAAATCGGGTTCATCCATATCCTCTTCCTCATCCTGTAAAGGCTTATCAAACGCATTATCTTCATCAAAGATAACATGAGCACGTTCTTTAATGCAAAGAGTTCTTTTGTTAAACACCTTATAAGCCTTACTATGATTAGATCCAATGAAAATGGCCTCATCCCTCCTTGGGTCAAATTTACTTAGCCTATTCTTGCCATTGTTATGAACAAAGACTTACTCCCAAAGCAACGTAGATGGGATATATTAGGCTTACGACCTCTAAGGAGTTTATAAGGAGTTTTCTTTAGGATGGGCCCGATCATAGCATGGTTATGAATGTAACAAGAAGTACTAATGACTTCAGCCTAGAAGTTACGAGGTAGACCACTGCATAGTAGCATAGTACGAGCCATATCCTCTAAAGTTCTATTCATACGTTCAAAGACACCATTTTTTTGTGGAGTTCGTGGTGTAGAAAAGTTATGTCCTACACCATTTACTCTACAATACTCGATAAAAGCTTGATTGTCAAACTCAATGCCATGATCCATACGAATAGAAACAAGATTAGACTTGTATTTGTTTTGGATGAGTTTCATGAGGCATACAAACTCATCAAAAGTCTCATCTTTAGAATGAAGGAATATAGGCCATACAAACCTTGAGTAGTCATCAACTAGAACGAAAACATACCTGGATTCGCCTCGACTTCTTACCTTCATTGGGCCACATAGATCAATGTGTATCAGTTCTAGGGCATGATTTGTACTTACTACTCGTTTAGGTTTGAACGATGATCTAACATGTTTGCAGCGTGCACATGTATCACACATCCTTTCTTGATCAAACTTGATTTTGGGTAGACCTTCCACCAAGTCCCATCTTTTGAGTTTGTTCAAGATAGGTGAGCTTATGTGGCCAAACCGTTTATGCCACAAATATGGATCATCAAGGGTTGCTTTCATGCAAGAGAAAGAGTTAGTATAAACAACATTTAAATCAACCATATAAACATTCCTTTTACGATGACCTTCAAGAATAACACTACTAGTTCCCTCAATTATAATGCGATAAATATCGGAATGAAAAACAACTTTGTTACCTTTGTTACATATCTGAGATATACTGAATAGGTTGTGCTTGAGGCCACTTACCAGATAAACATCGCTGATTGCATAATAAGAAGAGATTCCAATTTTGCCAACGCTAATCACCTTTCCCTTTTTGTTATCACCAAAGGTGACCTTTCCTCCATCAAAGGGTTTGGGTGAAAGAAATATATTCTTGTCTCTAGTTATGTGTCTTGGACATCCACGGTCAAGGTACCATAAGTTATTTTCTTTCACCACAACCTGCAAAATAATTTAGAGACAATCTTTAGGTACCCAAGCTAGGTTGGGTCCTTTATTGTTAGTCTCTCTAAACACCATATCTTTCCTTACCCAAACATGTCTAATTATTTTCTTTCTATGGTATGGATAGGTTCGTCTAGGAGGTAACCTTGATTCATAGGACTCTTTAGGTTTCTCTACGTTAGGTCCTTTATACTGGGTTTTAATATACTTGAATTATTTATGGAACTAGTTTCTTTTGGGTTCATTTATCTTCTTAGCATAATCAAATGCCATGTCATAGAACCAACGAAAATCATTGTTCCTTTCTTCTACACGATTTGGTTCACTGATGGATAGAGCGTCATATTCTATAGGTATGTTCAAGGATTTAACAAATTTGACTCCAGTGTTAAAATCTTTTGCGTATTTGACACAATTTTCTTGAAGATGACCCGTATGACCACAATAATTGCAAATCAGATATTCAGGTAAATCAACGTATTTTATCTTTCTGAAATCACGTTCAGAAGGAGTGGATTTGCACTTAGAGTGGTCTCTACGGCCGTAACATTCATGTCCTAAACCCATTTTCATGTTGTTGTCGGATTGCTCTGTTAGAGAGTTTAAGACATTTGTGCTTCCTTCCCACTTATCGTGAACCTTTCTAGCATGTAAAAGAAGTTCTTTTAAAGACTCAAATTCTTTTTGACACAAGGTGTTATCGACTTTATTGGTTTTATTGAAGTTGTCACGAAAATCTAGAAATATTTTGTTCAACATGAACACGACTTCCTCGTGTTGTCTTTTTGTGTTGGACAAGAGAGTTTCGGATTCTTTTGCCTGCTTACATAGAGAATCAATTTCCTTCTTTTGATCTGAGATTGTAACATCTCTAGTTGTAGCCTCAGATTTTAGAAGTTCATTGGCCTTCTTCAATTTTAAGGTTATGGCTTCATCAGCTATAACCTTGGCTTGAAGTTTCTTAATGTTGAGTTGTAACTCTGAGGTTATAGTTTCATTTGCTATAACTTTAGACTCAAGAGCCGCTTTCTCAGCATTAACAGATTCTAGAGTTGTAGCTGTATCAGCCGTAACTCTAGATTTTAGTTTCTTTACTTTGGCCTTAAGAAGTTGGTTCTCTTCAGCAATATCGAGAATTTGTTCCTTTAAATCTTTTAACTCAAGACTTTTTTCGTGACACTTATCAAGAGTTTTTTCAAAATAATCTATCAAAGCATTTTTGACAACTTTTTAACTTGTTTCTTAAGTTGAATGAAACTAACCTCTTCATCTTCATCTTCAGAGTCCGATTCACCTAGTAGATAGAATTCGGATCTTGAACCTTTACTTTTGTCATCGCTGTCTGAGATCAAATCAAGACTGGCCACTTCTTCATCTTCGGAGTCTTTGTCATCCTCTGTGTCAAGATCTTCCGAGCAAGATGTCATCATGACTTGCTTAAACTCATTCTTAGTCTTTTCTCTCTTGGTTTTGTCTTTGATTTTCTTCCAAGTGGGATAGTCCTTGATCATGTGATCAGTTTCTCCACACTTAAAGCAACCTCTATTAGAAAACGAGGATTTTGACTCACTGCCCTTCTTCTTGAAGTTTTTGTTGTTAGACTTTGACTGTTTTCCTTTAAAAACAACTTTCTTGAATCGTCTAGCAAATAACACAGTTTCGTCCTCAATTTCAAGTTCATTGTAGCTAGCCGAAGCTTTTAGAGCCATACTCTTACCTTTAGCTGGTTCATCATCATCCTTATTAAGCATGATCTCATGTGCCATGAGTAAACCTATGAGCTCTTGATAGGTAAGCAGCGTAAGGTCTTTAGCTTCCTCGATTGCAGTGACCTTAGATTGTCGCTTTTTCGTAAGGCTTATAAGAATTTTCCTGATAACATCCTCTGACTCGAATTTCCTACCAAGGTTTCATAATTCATTAATGATGCTGGAGAAACGTGCAGACATGCTATCGATTGATTCATTCTTTTCCATAGTGAAAAGTTCCTAACGTTGAATAAGCAAGTATATTCGGTGTTTCTTAACAATTGATGTACTCTCGTAAGCTAGTTTAAGGCCATCCCATATTTCCTTGGCTGAATTACAAAATGAGAATCGATCAAATTCTGTAGTAGTCATGCCATTTTGCAACAGACTCATAGCTTTAGAATTTTTCTCAGCTATTTTGTAATCAGCCTCAACATAGTCGTCATCTTTCTTTTCATAGGTAGTGCCTTCAGATGACGCGACCATAATTTTCTTTGGTCCATTCTGAATGACCTTCCAGCACTCCCAATCATTTCCTTTAATGTAGTGTGTCATCAGGTTTTTCTAAAGACTATAGTTTTTTCCATCAAAGATGGGACATTTTAGATGTTTGGAATCCATTTCACACAGGAAACGAAAAATAAAACAATAGACAGATCAGTCTCTATGTGGTGAAGCAATCAAGAGCACGAGGCTCTGATACCAATTGAAGAGTCTATTGATCCAAGATACTCGGGGAGGGAGGGGGATTAAGTATACAAATTTTTGCCTAATTTAAAAACTTTCCGTATGAAAGCGTAATTGATTGTTTACTTAAATTTTATTAATTAAACTTTAGTAAATTAACCAACGGGAAATAATAAATCGTATGAAAAGAAGGACACACAAAATTTTGAAGTGGTACAGTTTCACAAGTCGAAACCTACGTCCACTATTCTCGATTAATAGTTTTAGTACCTTTCTACGGATTACAAATTTATCAATCCTACTCGTACAACTAACTATAGTTGTAACTCACTTTGAGTACATTAATACTCAACTATCTTACGTAAATAAGAAAGTGTTTGAATGTTCTTTCAATGTTCACACAATTGAACGTATAAGAAACGATTCGAATCACTATTATCTTATAATGATATTTAATAATCAATTGCAATAGTAAATAACACACAACTTTTGAAAATAAGTAAATTTGCAAAACAATTTTAAAAAACAATCTTGCACGATGAAAATTAAAACGTCAAAAGTCAATCTAAAATGATACACGATACTTTGTTGTTATAGTAGATGACACGACCTTGGTTTCTGGTGAAACCCTAGATGTCGTGATAAAACAAAATAAGGAATAAAATATAATTTCCATTATTTTATTTAGACAATCTTAGTAAAAGATATAAAATAAATATCAAGAGATACAATATCTCTAACAAAAATTTATTTGATATTTTTTATCTTAATACCCTAGATATGATAAGATTCATAAAGAATATGTGGTAGAAATCTTATCATATAATCTAACCACATATTTGAAAAGATATAATATTAATTTCGATAATCAAAAGAATAAGAATATCCTTAATGACAATCTTAACACAATTATCTTATTCTACAAAGGCATCACATATGAACGATGGCTCATAGGCCCATCGTTTTCCGTGTGAAACCCTAGCAACGACATTAGGTTTAAATAATTATGGTTTTGGATATAAATGATTAGAAACACTAATTAGCCACTAAGAAACAACTCATAAGTTATTTCATAAGTTAAACTAATTATATGGATAACCAACTATTCAAAACCAAACACGGATTCATGCCTCATCTAAACTATAAACACGTTTTCATTGACATAATATAAATTAGGATTTGAAAAACTAATTTTCAAAATATTTAAGTAAGTCGTGTGAAATTAACTCATGCACCTCAAAGTTATAGTTGAAACACCTATAACTTTGAGTCTTGGTATATGTAATGTTATAGCTAAAATGGCTATAAGTCTACTTACCAAACATTAATTCTTTAATTACCATTACAAGATGACGACCTACTTTATCTAATCTTCCTGGAGATCTTCAATGTAGGATTCATCTTTAATAAGATCCTCTTGATCTTCACTTGATCATAAATGATACCTTGATTCAAGCTTGCATCTTGATTAAGTACTTGAACATGAGGTTGCTTGATATTACACGATCACAATTCTTTAATGCTAACATGTAATGAATTCAATCTATAAAGACAGAACAAACAATTACGAGAAAGATGTATAACAAGTACTAAGCATGCTTGCCATCGTCAAAACATAAACATATAACTATATGATCCAACACCGCTCAACGCAACGAGCGAACTCAGATCATTGATGTGCACATCCCCCTTGTGATGGGAGCTACAAGGGGCGAATATGGAGTTGGAACCATCTCTCGAAAATGGTCCTAGAACAGTAACCAAAAATAGTATAATCTCAATCACAAGGATAGTAATACCAACAATCAACCAAAACTTATACCAATTATACAATCAACTGAGTAGGAAAACCCTACCCGATTAGAAATCCATGAAAATCACAAGCAAAGCAAGCTAGAACGCCTGCTCTACGAATTCCTCACCTATTACGATATCAATCCATAAATATAACACACATAACATGATTATCTACCCAAAACTCCAAATCACCCAATTAGGGTTTGCATAACTTTAACAAAACGATAGATTAATAAGGTAGAAGAGTTACCCAACGATTGACATGCGATATGATGCGAAAACCAAGATGAATCCTAGCCTTGGAATGATTAGTATAATATGAGAAGCAGTGAACGTCGTTCTCAGTTTTGTGAAAAAGTGTTTTAAGAGTGATTATGAAATGATTAAGTCGATAACACACTACTTATATGCTTCTCGAATTACCTTAATTAAACTGCGAAAAAAAACGTAAACGGACCGGGCACTCGGTCGAATACGTGACACACTCAACCGAGTACGCCACAGTCGATCAAGTACCCACACACTCGATCGAGTACTCACAAGTCAGAAGCCTGACAAAAACCACCACACCACCTACTCGGTCGAGTACCCCGCACTTGGTCGAGTAACCTAAGACCAAAAAACTGATGTATTACAAAAGAGACAATTACCTCCCCAAGGTAATCCCCTTATAAGAAATGAAACCATCAATGCTATTCACTTGAGGAGTGGTATACATTATGCGGGACCTAAGGAGCCTATTGGAGAAGATATTGTTGAGGGAAATGCTACGTCAAACGATGCGATGCAAGATAGAGTGTTGGAAGAAAGAAATGAGTCGGAAACTTTGAGGAAAAACACCAAGGTAGTAGAACCTACTACAAGTGAATCATTGAAGAAGAAGAATGAAGAGAAGGGCAAAGAGGATAAAAGAGAACCTATTGTAATCAAGCTATCCTTTCTAAGTCGTCAAGCCAAGCCTAAAGTTGATGAGAAAATTAGGAAATTCTTACCAAGAAGAAGTCCATTAGAAGGTCGTAAACTATATCTTTCACCGGCACAAGTAGTGCCATTATTCAAGGAAACTCCCCACCTAAGCTTAAAGATCCGAGAATTTTTTCTCTCCAATTTACCATTGGTGACACTATAATCAACAAGGCGCTATGTGACTTAGGTGTTAGCGTAAGTGTTATGCCATACTCGGTATATGAGAAGGTAGGAGTGGGATAATTGAAGTTTACTAGCATGACCTTGAAAATGGCGGATCACACCTGTAGATACCTCATTTATGCACCCTTCGCCAAACAACCAGCAATGATTCGACCGCATGTTTAATATTGTAGATACCTCATTTCTGCACCCTTCACCAAACACCAGATGATGATGGGACCGGATGTTTAGCATACGAAGCGTTATTATGACATTCTATTAATTCGATGTCAAAAAATGACCTAAATTATCGTGTCAACCCTTTCATTGTTATCCATGTACCGATACGGTCGTTTTGGCAGTAATTAAGGTACATTTGGAGTCCGGGTAAAAAACCGTCTTCATTTTTAGAAACCATCGTCATTTTCTCAAAACCGTCTCGAATCTGAGTTGGGAGCTTTTTAAGATTCCTAAGATATCTCAAATATTCTTAAGATTTCGAAAATATCTTATTTTGACGAAATAAGGAAAACAAATCCTTTCCAAACTCTGAAAACGCGTAAATCTTCGCTGCTGAAAGAGAAACACCTCTAGGAGAGGGCGCACAACCTGTTGCGCCTTTTCCTGGGCTTGTTTCCAGCAGCGTCAAGATCTTCCTGGATTTCCTTCCGTATTTTAATCCTTCCAAAACTCTCTCCCCGTGATTAGTATAAATAGAGGCCTCCGCCTCAAATATTTTTCACGCGAGTGTCCGTCCCTTATCTTCTCTCTTTGCATTCTTAGACCACATGGTTTTGCTACGACGCCTACATGTTTGAGCATTATTGACCACGTAAGCTTAGATCATTCTAAGTATCAGTCACGTTTTGCATAGACCTACCAATTTGACCACTACACTCAGTCAACCTAATTAATCAACTTGTGTTCTAAAATCCTTTTTTAAAGGGCATCTTCGTTACATCTTCTAATTAAGTCGTTTTTCGCTTCGTAAACATGTTAGTCTGAGGGTGTAAATCCCACTTTGTATTTCATCTAATGTATTTCTTTATTTAATTTAATGTAAGAGTCTACGCCATAAATATGTCTTTAAAACCATAAGTTTTCAAACCTTTTTTATGAGTCAGCAGGGAAAGACCGCCGAGAAGAATCGCATCAGCACATGTGTCTTCTGGAACAGACGCAGCTTCTGCTGAGCCTCTTCCAAAGGCAGCCAGTCTGCTGCCGCTCTTGTTCTTCTTCCTCGAGTACCAATTGGTTTGTCTTTTCTGTTTTCTTTTCTCTTCCCAGATTATTTTCCTTTTATTTTTGACTTAAATCCCTTATCATCCAATATTTGTGGGTTTTTGTTATCTTTTCAAACCCGGATCTTTGATGGTTCGATTTTTCCATATCAAACTATTAAAATTCGACTTTGATACATGTTTTATGCTTTATGACGATCTTTTATATGTACGTAATCTGTATAAATCACTTCAATCTAGAGTCTAGTATTAATAATACACTTAAATCAACCAATGAAAATTAAAGAAATGCGAGTCTGACTTTCACAGTCAGAATCCAACCCGAGAACAGTCGCACAAAATGATGCGCCTCTTCCAGAGGGCGCAACGCATGCTGCGCCTGTTCTGAGCTGGCTTCTGCCTCTGAACTCGTCTCGTTCTGACGTAGCTATTCTAATTAGTTTATAATTAACTATTATTCATATTATCACCTTCTATTTCAGCGTTTAATATTTTATTTCCTTTATTGACATATTTATGGCATAGATTCGTCTTTCATTCATTATAATGTTATTTATTTTCTTTATTTGTTTATCTTAATTCTTACATGTAAATGAATGTAAAATATCCACTTTGACATAATTGCTTGCTAACTTTATGTGTTAACTGACTTAGCTTAATTCACTTGCTAGGATTAAAACGTTGGTGTTGCATTGCATGCATATAATTAATGACATATCAAATATAAATGACATTACCTGATCATTAGTAGAGGCCGCTATCGAGGAGGGCGGGATTAGGTGTTCTAGTATGAGCTTCCTAATACGTACCCTCACCCCTTACTCAGATATCTGTGAACACCAGTGTCTACAGTTTGATATAAACTATCTGTGAACACCAGTTTGGCTACTCCGCTGGGGACGATACACTTAGACTAAGTCTAATGTTACCTAGGGTGAAACTTGAACAAGGTTAGGGATAGTTTATATGAGATAGTCATTAGTTTTCATTACTCAGCCTTCTTAGGTCGTTTCAGTCGGCCTTCCTAGGCTCTTAATCAAACCAATTCGACCAATTGTCCCGTCTCCAAGGTGCAAATTCTTATTTGTCTTCTAGTAGATGGATAACAATTGACGTCAACGACATTAAGAGCTTTCACTACTCGAGGAAATGGAACTAGGAAGTTGTTGGAGTAAGTGTCCTCAACAATAGTGCGATCACATGATTTAAGTATCATATTAAAACTCAAAATAAGAATACATGAGGGATGATTATTTTATAAGTCAAATGATCAACATTAATCGGTAATGATTGGCTAACTAGAGTTTGACATT
>VHZZ01014991.1:9531-21505 GCA_009801015.1 Silene noctiflora
TCCACTGGCAGGGCTACATACTTCGGTGTGTAGTCAGTTACTTGTGTTGTGTGGTGATGCGGTGTGGTGATGGTTGGTGTTGGTGGTGGCAGTGTGGTATACTTTACTTGTTTTTTACATTATGTTGTATATAGTTGTTCAGCGGACTGACCCCGTGTAATGTTTTGAAAACTGTGATGATCCATTCGGGGATGGTGAGTAGGTTGTTTAACAGGTAATGACTATGAAGGTTGCTGACTACGCGATAGGTTTAGCAGGGTGGAGTCACGTTAGTTCATAGCTTCCGCAGACGATAGTAGTTTACACTTTTTATTCAGTTCAGTTTTGGCCATGTACTCCGTTTGAGGAGAAGATTTGTATTCTTAAACTATAAATATAATAATGATGTTTCTTTATTGTTTCTATGATGTTCACTGCCTCGGGAAACCGAGATGGTAGCATCCTTRTACTTGGAGGTAGTCCTTGGTAAGGTGCCTCGGAGTATGGGGGTGTTACAACGCCGGCTTTTATAGGAGGTTTATTAAGGATTTTTCAAAGATAGCAAAACCGTTAACCTCCCTTCTCCTCAAATATGTCCCCTTTGAATTTAATGAACTTTGACTTGAGTCCTTTCTTAGGTTGAAGGAAGCTCTAGTGACGTCTCCCATCATCCGGGCACCGGATTGGAGCCTTCCATTTGAAGTCATGTGTGATGCCTCGGACTATGACGTGGGAGCGGTCCTTGGCCAAAAGATTGACAAGAAGCATCATGTGATTTACTACTCTAGTAAGACACTTGATCAAGAACAATGCAACTACTTGACAACCGAGAAGGAGATGCTTGTCATAGTTCATGCTATTGAGAAATTCCGGCCATATCTAGTTGGGTACAAGGTGGTGGTTTATACTGACCACACCGCCTTAAGACAACTAATGGTGAAGAAGGATGCAAATCCATGACTTTTGATATGGGTCCTTCTACTTCAAGAGTTCGATCTCGATATTATAGATAAGGCGGAGTCCGAGAATGTCATGGCCGATCATTTGCCAAGGCTTACAATCGAAAATCATGGGGTTCAAGATGAGAGTGGCCTAATTAATGAGTGGTTAAGAGAAGATAGTCTCATGGAAGTGAGCATCAAAGTTCCATGGTTTGCGGACTTGGCAAACTATGTGGTTAGTGGGTTTATTCGGGAAGAGCTTGATCCATGAGAAACAAGGAAGTTGAAACATGATGCCAAGAAATATTTTTGGGACGATCCCCATTTGTTCCGAAAGTGTGGTGATGGGATGTTTAGAAGATGTATATCAAGAGAAGAGGGAATGGAAATTGTTGATAGGCTCCATAACTCAGCCTATGGTGGACACTTGGCTACTTCACGAACAATTTTCAAGGTGCTACAAAGTGGTTTCTATTGGCCCTCCATGTTCAAAGACATTCACTACTTAGTGAAATCGTGTAATGCTTGCCAAAGAACGGGAAACATTGGCAAAAGAAATGAAATGCCACTCACCTACATCCTTGAAATTGAGCTATTCGATTGTTGGGGTATCCACTTCATGGGCCCATTCCTTAAATCATGTGGGAATGAATACATCTTAGTGGCCGTAGATTATGTTTCGAAGTGGATTGAAGAGGTTGCATCACCAACTAATTATTCCAATGTAGTAACGAAATTATTCAAGGGCACCATCTTTCCTAGATTTGGAACCCCACGAGTTGTGATTAGTGACGGTGGTTCTCACTTCCGGAAAAGCACATTCAATGCATTGTTGGAGTCTTATGGAGTGCGGCACAAGACCTCCCTTGCCTACCATCCACAAACGAGTGGGAAAGTAGAGGTCTTTAACCGCCAAATCAAGGCCATATTGGAAAAGGTGACAAACAAAATCGGAAATATTGGTCACAAAAGCTCCTCGATGTCCTATGGGCTTTAAGAACGACATTTAAGATGCCTCTTGGCACAACGCCATATAAACTTGTTTGTGGCAAGGCATGTCATTTGCCTGTTGAATTGGAGCATAAAGCATGGTGGGCCTTAAAAGAGATGAACTTCAACATTGATGCGGCAGGTGAAATTCAATTCTTGCAAATAAATGAGTTGGAAGAGCTTAGGTTAGAAGCCTATGAAAGCTCTAGAATCTACAAAGACCAAACGAAGAAGTGGCATGACGCCAAGATTATTGACAAAGACATATGCGTGGGAGATCTTGTTCTCTTGTTTAATTCTAAAATTAAGGTGTTCTTAGGCAAGCTCCGCTCTAGATGTCGGGACCCATCAAGGTCATTGATATCTCACCCCATGGCGCATTCGAACTTTGGAGTGAAGAAGGTGGAAATTTCAAAGTCAATGGCCAAAGGGTGAAGAAGTACTATGATGGGCAAGAAAAGGGGACAATCGAAGTGTTGTACCTCAGGGACCCGCTCCCCGAGGAGGAAGATGTTTAATTCTCAAAGCACTGAAATGGTGTGGTGGAGTTCCATAAGAACCACCATTTTTAGTAAATATTGCATGCATTTAGGTATTTCATGAGTTCATTTGGATCACTTGTGCAAACTTGGATTGAGTGACGGGATGTCACAATTGAGTTGTCCGATGGAACTTTGCGGGATACAAGCAAATCCTTCATTTGGCCCATTTCCCGACATGATACGTCGATATAACAGCGGAAAACTCGCAAATACGGGCCAAGTGAAGAAGTCGGGTTTTGATTTTTATTGAAATGATGGAGAAAATAAGGAAATTTGAGCTACAGTGGCTCTGTGTCGGTGGACCGGCAGCCGGTGCCACCACCGGCACCGAGCACTTTTTAAAATTGAAGGAAAGAGATTGAATTGAAGTGAAGGTGGGTGCCTGCCGGCAGGCCGACAACCAGCTCACCAGCTGGGGCACCCTATGCTGAAGACTGAACCAAATTTTGAAGGGAGGAATGTTCTCTGCCGGCAGCCGGCTCACCGGCAGGGAGCACCACATTGAAGGAAAAAACAAAGAAAAGAGAGAAGGAGAGCTCTCTGCTGATAGGCCGGCAGTTGGCTCGCCGGTAGGGAGCATCACTACTGAAGAAAAACTAAGGCAAAAAGAATGTGGGAGATGCGCTTGCCGGTGGACGGCAGCCGGTACCCCCACCGGCGCCGCGTGTTATAAAATTTGTAAAGAATCGAAAAAAAATGAGATTTAAGAGGGGCTCCCATCCGGTCAACCGGCGCCCGGTCCATGGACCAGCTCAGGACCCAAATCAGATTAAAAAAACGCTCGACAACACACATCTCATTTCATTCTTTCACCCTTATCTTCTTCAACCTCCATACCTCCTTCTCTCACCTAAACATCCAAACCTCTATTGCCACTCACCCAAACTCCCTCCTACTTTCACCAAACACCACCCCACCATTAACCTTCCTTCTTCCCTCCAAAAAAACACTTTCAAATGACATCCAAGAGGACAAGAGGGGACTTGGCGCGAATTCAATCTGAGCTTGTCGAGGCGGCCGCCACCGACACCAACCCGGATCCAGACTACCTGAATGTCCAATTTGTCACCCAACGACAAAAAGGTAAGTTCCTCTTATTTAAGAGTCGCCCCATCCACCTCAGTAGATTTATATGTCGTCCCTCCATGAGAAGCCCCGGGTTCGACAAAGAGACCGGAAAATTATTCAAGGGATTGGGTATAAAGAGGATGTATACTATTCATGAACAGACTTACCCCCGGATAACTTGGGAGTTCTTGAGTAGCTTGTGCCTCAACAAGCACCGACAAACGGAAATGGTGGCCTACCTCCATTTACGCCTCATGAACCGCGATCATTCTATTTCCCTATCCCGGCTAGCTAGAATATTTGGGTTGGAGGATGCACCGTCTCACAAGGTGCCCGAAAACTTTCATTATTCCCGGACTTGGATGGCTATTTCGGGGCTTGTAGATATAAATGGTGTAAAATGGGCCGCCACTTCTTGTCACAATGCACCTATGAGGGTATGGCTTAGATTCATGGGGTGCACCGTGTTTGCTCGGGGACGAGCCTTAGGTGGTTAGAACGGATGAGCTCGAAATTTTAGGCTCATACCTCTTTACAAAACCCGCCCCGTTCCGAATTAATGTGGCCCATCATATGGCCCTTCACCTTGCCAAGCTTTCAAACTCTCCAAGGCAACGAGTCATTCAACATGTGGGTGGCATCATCACCCGAATAGCCAAGCACCTCGATAATCCATGACCTCTACACTATGAATTGGGTGCCCGGAGAGTCCTACATCACCAAATATTACATGTCAAAGAACCTTGAGTGGATCAAGACCAACCCGTGTTTGACGGTCTTGATTATTGGAAAATCCAAAAGCGGAACTCGATTCCGCTTCCCAATGCAAAAGAATTCATCATCAAGCCCGACCAAGAGCTTTACCTCCTCCGAATTGAAGCCGAGGAGGACCCATCCCAACCACCTAATGACCCCCCTATCACGTATGGTCGGGACAACCCGCGAGAGACCGCATCTACCCTCCGCTTCATCATGCCGCCTCCAAAACCTCACCCATGGCAATTCCAACAAGGTGAGGGTTCATCATCACAACCTCAATACCCTCTCATGCCCCCTGATCTCATCCAATGGATGGAGAACATGAATTTGGGGATGCAAACCGCGGTAAGTGAGCGCGAGGTTCTCTGGAGGAAGGTTGACTGAATATATTATGATCAAGCTACCGGTAAATGCCCCATCTACGATGATTTTGTAGGCAGGGTTACGTTTCTCAAGACAACCCTCAACCTTCTTATCACCTTTGGCTGGATGGTGGATACCGACCCGAAGAAGAAGGCTTGGTTCATGGAGACCTCAACCTCCAACAAGACTACTTCTCCGCTCCTATATTTCCTCCTCCACCCCTAGAGCAAGATGAGGGGCACAATGCCCAATGGTTCGGCGGTGTCCGACCCTACTTCGCTACTGATGTTGGTGCCTCTGGGTCGGGCGGGGACGGTGGTGACGTGACCTTTAATGCCGATGATCTCATTCACAACCCTAAGTATGGCGGGTATGATGAAGGCATGGAATCGGACAATGATGCGTCCTAGTGACGAGGTTAGCCTTGCTCCCATTTCAATCCAAAGCACAAGTATGACTTCCCTTCAATCCAAATCATCTCATTCATATTTCGATTTCCGCATGCACTTAGTGTACTTGTAATATATTTTAGACTAGTTGTCATATAGTCGCATTCATTTAAGATTGCATTAGAATTTAAATTTGTAACATATAGAATTTGCATTCATGTAGCATAGTTGCATCGTATTTCAATTTAGCATATAAGATAGATCATACCGTGCATTGCATTTATATTTGAAAAAAAAAACACAAAAACATTTGAAAAATCGCAAAAACTTCAAAAACATGCTTTTTCCTTTCAAATTTCCTCCACACATTCATTTCCAAAAGAATTATGTAAATAAATAAGGTTGGGGAGGAAATTATCCTATTCTAAAATCACAAAAACAAGTTTTTATTTTGAAAAATAACAAAAACCACAAAAAGATGTTTTTTTTTTTTCCTTTCAAAAATATTTCAAAAATGCAAAAACATGTTTTTCATTTTCCAAAATATTTAAAATCCAAAAATAAGTTATTTAATTTAAGAAAACTTCAAAAACAACAAAATTATGTTATTTCATTTCCAACAAAAATTGAAAAACCAAAAAAACATGTTATTTATTTTTCCTATTTTCTTCCTACATTTTGTTCCATCGAGGACGATGTAAATAATAAGAGTGGGGAGGAAAATATCAATTTTTGTATATTTTTTAATATTCGTTTATATTTATTTGTAAATTTGATAAAAATTTCAAAAAAGGCCTAAAAATTGAAAAACTTCAAAAAAATTCAAAAACATGCTTTGTTTACATTGTATATATATTATTTTGTACTAACTTGGCTGATAGGCAATACGCGCATTGCATCGGAAAAGGTGCTTGGTAAAATTCTTCCGATTCTCTCTTTTATCCTTTCTTTTCATTTTGTATATATTGACATGGAGGAGGACGGCATATGTGATGTGGGTGTTCCCTTTGGTAACCGTTTTAGAAGATGCGTGTTGTTGTTGATCTGCTGTTAGGACTAGAAATTATATGCATTTAGACTTGATATGTATATACGTGTTCACGTTTGCACTAATGTAGCTTGTTAATATGTGTTAGTTACATTTCATACACTTGCATTTTGTTTGTAAATATTGTATAGAAGGTCTAAATGTGGAGGACCCATGTCGACAATGATGATAACCGTTTTGCACGTGTCATTTCCCTTTTGATAACTTGTACCTTTTGATGACACATGTTAGAGTTTTTGCTTGCAAAAACTCGGAAGTCTAGCTTAATGACCAAGTTGTGACCACCTTGTAAGACCGTATTAGGCCCGAGACTTGACCTAAGATCGACATAGCAATTCAAATGTGAGGTTAGAGGCTCCTTATGGCCGGTCCATCAAACCTACCCCGTTTAGGTCTTGTGAGTAGTTCTCCTTACGTGGTGTGTCATGTCAAAACACATAAGCATGGAGCTCTGTGGACATAGGCCACCGCGCGTTGGTAGAGTTTGAGGCAGCGGTACTTCTCCCACGGAACTTTGTGTTGACAAAGAACGTCATAGGCCGTTACCGATTTGAAAGGAATGAAACCGGTGAATGGTTTGAACAAGCCTGCATTTGTAGAGTCTCCACCAATTTTTGTGGATAATTGGATCCGTTCGAATACTTCGCGTCATGTCAAGTCACAAAGTAGTAACATAAACACTAAGAAATTCGTCGCCCTTAGCATTCCATAACTAGAATGACTCTCACGATGCCAATGAACACTGGTGTTCACAGCTATCTGAGTAAGGGGTGAGGTTACGTATTAGGAAGCTCATACTAGAACACCTAATCCAGCCCGCTTCGATAACGGCTTCTACTAATGATCAGGGGAATGTCATTTATACTCGATATGTCATCAGTTATATGCATGCAATGCAATAAATAATTGATTAAATCCTAACGTGTGAATTAAACTAAGTCGTTGGGCATATAAATTAACAAGAAATTAAGTCAAAGTGAATATTTACATTCATTACATGTGAATAAACCAAGTAAATAAATCATGCAAGATAAAATAAATTACAAAGAAATAAAATTACAAAAGGATGAATGAATCCATGCCATAAATACGCCTTAAAAGAATTTAAGAAACAAAAGTAATAAAAGAAAATAAGAAATAAAAAGAAATAAAACTTCGAATAGTGATAATACGAATAATAGTTGAGTATAAAATAATTGCAATAACTACGTCAGAACGAGACGAGTTCAGAGGTAGAAGCCAACCCAGAATAGGCGCATCACCATGTGCGACTGTTCTTAAGTTGGACTCTGACTGTGAAAGTCAGACTCGTGTTTTGGTTAATATTCGTTGGTTAATTTAATGCTATTAATTGATATTAGACTCGATATTGAAGTTATTTAACAGATCACATGTATACAAGATCGTTATAAAGCAGAAAATATGTATCAAAGTCGAATTTCAATGGTTTAATATGGCAAAATCGAATCATCGAAAATCCGGGTTTGAATAAGATGACAAAAAAACCACAAATATCGAATTATAAGGGATTCAAGTCGAAAAAGGAACTTAAAATAATTTGAAAACTGGAATTTACGAAAGAAACAAATTAAAATAATAAATAAGATGAAATTATTGGTACTCGAGGAAGAAGAAGAAGAGAAGCAGTAGATAAGCAGCCCCTGGAAGAGGCGCATCAGATACTGAGACTATTCTAGAAGGCGTAACTGATGTTGTGTTTCTTCTCGTAGCTGATCTGTCAAAAAGGTTTGAAAACTCGTGATTTTGAAAGCATGTTTATGGCACAGACTCTTACATAATTATAAATACATAAATAAAATACGATTGGGAATTACACCCTCAGAATTACAAGTTGCGAAGCGAAAAACGACATAATTCGACGAATGTAACAAAGATGCCCTTAAAAAGGATTTTAAAAAACGAGTTTGATTAATTAAATTGATTAAAGTGTAGTGGTCAAATTGGTAGGTCTATGCAAAATGTGACTTGTACCTAGAATTATCTAGGCTTACGTGGTCGAGAACGCTCAAGCACGTAGGCGTCGTAGCAAAAGCACGTGGTCTTAGAATGCAAAGAGAGAAGAGAAGGGGCGGACACTCGCGTGAATAATATGTGAGGCGGAGGCCTCTATTTATACTAATCACGAGGTGAGAGTTTTGGAAGGATTAAAATACGGAAATAATCCAGGAAGATTTGGACGCTGCTGGAAGTAAGCCCGGATGAGCCGCAGTAGGCTGTGCGCCCTCTCCTGCAGCTGTTTCTCCTTCAGCAGCGGAGATTTCCGCATTTTCAGAATTTGGAAAGGATTTGTTTTCCTTATTTTGTAAAAATAAGATATTTTCGAAATCTTAAAAATATTTGAGATATTTTAGGATTATTAAAAATATCCCGACTCAGTTTTGAGAAGGTTTTTGAGAAAATGGCGACAGTTTCCGAAAATGAAGACGGTTTTTGACCCGGAGTCCAAATGTACTCTAATTACTGCCAAAACGACCGTGTTAGTGTGTAGATGACAATGAGGGGGTTGACACGAATAATTAGGCACTCTTTTGATGTCGAATTAATGGAATGTCGAAATAACGCTTCGCGTATGAAACATGCGGGCCAATCATCACTGGGTGTTTGGCGAAGGGTGCAGAAATGAGGAAGATGAAAATGAAGGATGTTGGTAGGAATCGCCAAGGAGAGAATTTCGCTTGTGTAGGTCTCAAGCGAACTCTATTTTTCGAGAAATACGTGGACCGTAGGCGGCGACGAACTCTCGTTGGGGAATTGCAATCTGCTTGAGAGTATCAAGAAGTGCAAGGGGCTGTAGGCCCTCAGTGAACTCTTATTGGGAAATGCATTCCGCTGGGGATCATATCGACAAGTGGGAACATTTTGATCGAGACTCGACTACCGCTGGGGAGTGCAGGTTGATAGTCTTTGGATGCTGCTGGAGAGAATGAAAGCTCGGGCGAAGCCCCCCAGTTGGAGCGAGCTTATTATTCATGCATGGTTAGTGGCCACACAATCAATCTAATAGGGAAAAAAAGAAGGTAAGCACTTAAGAAATTAGCACGCGATCTCAAGGAAGATAACAAACAAGTTTTGGAAACTCTTTTCTTTTTTAAATTGTATTTGTTGCTTGTAATGCGTTATGCATATCCAATGGGCTTTAGACATATGACTGACATGACATAGACCCTACGGACGCAGGATGATTGACTAACGTACGTAATACAAACTTAGTTTTGACGCGACACGGGGACGACTCTAATGGATTTTGCCCAAGTATGCGCAGCCCTAGCCAAATATGGGCAACAACGTGAATCAGTTCCCAAGATAGAGGATCTTCCGGTGATGGGGACGTATAAAGGTATGGCATGACCCATGGATCAGTTGTTTACTTGGATATCTTTCGCCACCGTTTGCTGTAGTGAGGCATGATGTCTTAGAGAATCGATCTAAGACCTTTGTTATCGTCCGGACCGAGCATTAGCTTGACTTAATTAAGACTCGTAGAACAAAAGGGAGGAAATAAAGGAAGGATGGCATCTCGGAAGAGAAGCCCCCAGGATGAGAAAAAGACTCGGGTATTTGGTAAAAGGAAACTGGGCGACGACCTAAAGAAGGAGGCCCCGGTATAGAGAGGTAAAATGGGTGGTTATGACGTGTAGGATGATTGAAAGATCGATAATTGAGGTCGAAAGTTGATGGATGGGGTGGTTGTATCCTTGTTGGAGGACTGCCTACGCATTTACGTGGAGTGAAATCAAACCAAATCATAGTTCTGAGTGTGTGCCTAAGTTATGATGCTAGGGCTTTAAAGTGAATGGGTCACGAGGGTATATTCCTTTAATGACTCGAAGAATCGATTTGAGATAATTCCCTCCCTGATCATAGACCAAAGAAGTAAGGTAGGTTTATAAAAATTTCTTTGTCATGTGACCACACTCAAAAGTGGACCCTAAGGCCGGGTTGGGTATGTACCATCCCAGGCAGCAAAGTACTTGGAGACTCCTTGTCTGGGTCAAGGTGAAAACAGCTTGGATGTTTCGGAGTGTAGAGCTTGGAAGTAAGAGGCTTTGAATCAACAAATCTCTGGAGCTTGTTTTTTTGGAGTTAAGGCTTGATGAGTTATGGTTTGTAATGTGGCTTGGAAATGGGGTCTCGGGCTTCATGTATCCTGAACGCAAAAAGGGTAGGTTAAATGACGTGGGATCAAGTTTTCATGTCTTGGCCCCTAAAAGTTGGGTATATGTGACAAGCTTGAGAGGATTCTCAAAATTCTTAACTATCTCCCTGTAAGGTCTCGAGAAGGACTTAGGGTGTGTGGTAGGCTATATGGCGGTTTTAGCTGACCATTTGGCATCTTCAGCTTCAGGTTCTATCGTTGACTTTTGGCATTTGATTTTAGGCTAGTTCTCGATTCAGACTTTGGATTCATATTATTGGTCCGGAATCAATCTTGCCTAATTTCGGACTCTATCCCTTTGGTTTACTTTGGACTTTGTCTTTTGATATTGGCATTGACTTTGCTTTATTGAGCCTTTGTCTTTGGCTCATGGCTTTTGGATCTGCCTTTGAATCTGATGATGACTTGCTATCATGGATTTGGGTCAGACTAACACCTTTTACGTGGAATGGGTCGGTCTTTAGGAAACGGGTTGTGTATTATGGGGAATGGGCTTGCCTTCCATCATGGATAATAAGGGAGACGGTCTAGATTCGTCCTAGAATCTCTTGATATATGCTCGTCTTAAACTAGGTTATAGCAAGGTTTCTATTGCCAGACATGGAATAGGTAAAGAAAATGGACTCGGAGTTTTGGATCTTCCACCACTCAGAACGAAACATCACTTAAGTATACTCATATTAACTTGGAATGTTTGATTGTTTTAAAATGGCTCAAACCAAGTCCTGTTGTCACAGGAGAAGGTAAGCAAAAGATAGAACGATATGTGGATTGAAATTGTACTTTTATTGCAACGAGGAATAAATTTAACATAGACTTGAGAAGACACGTGACTCGTGGGACAACCCCCAAGTTGTCACTAGGAATGTAAATGAAGAAAAACAGATACTAGAAAAACTATGGGAAAGAAAGCCTAAGACTCGGATGTAGACTCTAACTCGATCTTAGATCCAGACTCGTAATCATCGGCCCATGCTTGAACAGTCTCTCTTCCAGCAACTGGCTTCGACATTCGGTTTTGAGCATTCATCCATTTGAGCACCTCATCCTCGTTGTTGGGATCATTAGAAGGATAACAGTCAAGAAGAGTTTCTTGATAAATGGTATATCCATGAGGGTTGCCTAAGCTACCTTATGGGTTAAAGGTTGAGAGGGACAGTTCTCTACTTTCAATCATATTTTGGATCATATGCCTGAGCTTATAGCACATCTCGGTATCGTGTCCATTACCTTTGTGATATATCGTGTCCATTACCTTTGTGATATTGGCAAAAGGCGTTATTGTCCCAAGATTTGGACTTCTTTTCTGGATCTGGAGTTGGACCGATAGGTTGGAGGAGACCCAGGGAAGATAACTTGCTCAATGATACGACACAAGGTATGCCTAGATTTGTGAATGACCTTGGAGATTGATTAGACTTCTTCGACGAAGGCTTCATGAGGTTACCTTGTTTATTTTGATCCTTGGATGAGACGGACGTAAGGTATGAGAAGAACTAGGGATAAACTGATCTTCCATCTTCTTCATGAGAGTGTTAGGTAGAGGGATTGTATGAACACCCTCTCTTTTTCTCAGTGGTTGTAATTGGAAGGAAGAAGAGATTCATCCTCCTTAATGCAATTCAAGTTCCCTCCTTTAATTAATGTTGGTATAATTCTCTTCCTAATTTCATTGTTCTCTTCATTTGTTTGCATTTCTCCATAGTTTAATTAGTATA
>VHZZ01014992.1:3375-19959 GCA_009801015.1 Silene noctiflora
AAACAATCGATTTGAGGTCCAATCCTGTCCTTTGGGTTCGACCCTCGTAATACTACGACGATCACTCGTCCACTTGCGAGGTTACAAATTTAAAGCTTATCACTCTCCTTTCACAACTTCTTGCATATTGGGGGTTACTCTTCTTTTGCCTTGAATGGTAAGCCTATGATCATCTTTTAGATGTATCCTATGTATGCAAAAGTCGGGACTAATACCCTTAAGATCATCTAGACTATAACCTATATCCTTCTCATGTTCTTTTAACACATCGAGCAAATCTTCCAATTGTGATTCATTAAGTTTTTCATTGACGGTCACGGGCTTCATTTTGGACTCATCAAGGTAAGCATACATCAAATTTAGGGGAAGGGGTTTCAAATACGGGGTTTGTACCTCATTTTCTACCTTTCCTACTTTTGATGGGTTGATAGGAATGCTTTCCTTATTGTCCTACTTTGATGGTTCATCGAGGATGCTTTCCACCTTCATTGATTCTTCATAGGTGAGTTCTTTGTTGGTTAGAGCGGCCTCTAAGAGATCTACCTCTATCTCCCAATGGCCTCCTTCGGATCCTCTTGCTTCTAGGGCCGATAGTGCTTCCAAAGGGTCCTTGATAAGGGTAGTGCTCACATGGTCCTCTACACAACAATCTATGAAATCCATCTTGCAAAAAGTATACTAAGATAAAGGGTAAGAACTATCTTGGAGAAGCGATGTCCTCCAAGGCAAAGAAAGACACGACTAAAAAGCAATTAGCGATAACAATTCAACAATACACCGTCCCCGTCAACGGCGCCATTTTGGTGCGAGGCTTAGTCATCACGCCCTACCAAACAATATTTATAACTATAACTAACTATCAATTAGAAAGTAGAGGTCGATCCCAAAGGACAGGTTGTCAAACTATGATCAAATGTAAACTAGTCATGTCTCGGTGTCACAAATTTGGGTTGAGATGAAAGCTATGCTAATATAACGAAAATGTAAATGAAGGAAGTAACAAAGCATGCAATTAAAAGTGGATATGTAAACAATTTAATAAAGGCACTAGGGTGTCATGGGTTCATAGGGGAAACATGGTGTGATCTTAGTGATGAATCCGGTAAATGATTGAAGTTATCCTAGGATCGAGTTCGTTTATATCTTACAATCCTTAGGGAGACTTAGGTCTTGGAGTCGAGTTGATTTATAGCTTACGACACCTACAACGACTTCTTCCTCCCTATTCAATAAATTCATGGTCTAACAAAACTTGAGTTGATTTATGTCTTACAAGTTTCATTAAAGAGATAGAGAATCATGCTAGGTTGTCAATCAAGCATTTCATCAAACATAACATGTGCATAAGTTGAAGAACATAACAATCAAGCATTCATATGAACTCATTATGTAAAGATCTACCCCATGATTACTCTCCTAATCCCCCACTAACCCTAGCTAGAGGACTACTCACACATCATATTGATAGTCATGCCAAAGAGGGTGTCAAACATCTTAGCAAACATAAACATGATGATGATGATAAAGTAAATAACAAGGTAAATGATTAAGTAAAGAGTAAAAGGAATTATAACGACTTAAAGTGAACAAAGGAATGGAAGAACAATAGAAAAAAGCTTTGATTAGTGATGAGAAGTTGTCAATTCCTCAAACCAAACCTAAGAATTCTTCAATTACAAAGTAGATCTTGAATTACTTGAATAACAGGGAAAGGATTAAAATGTAATTAAGCTAAACTAAACTAAGAGATTTATCCTAATGATGTATCTCAAAATATAATTACATAAGCTATTTATATCAAGTTCAAAATTAGGGTTAACTAAGGGCTTAAATGACGATTAGGCCCCTCCAACTAGTCCAAGGAGAAGCTAGAGTCAGTGGGACTCGTGGGAGTCCTCATCGTGTAAGAAGGAAGGGAGAGGTGGGGGGACTCGTGCGAGTCAGGGAGGACTCGCATGAACCGACTTCAGACTCGCACGAGACTGGGATGACTTGCGCGAGTTCTCCTTCAGTTTCATACCTTTTGGCTTGGTGCCCCAAGACTCGTGGGAGCTCCTTAGGACTCATGGGGGCTCCTCATCATCGCCCAAATACTTCACAAAGCTACTATGGTCTCTAGCCTTGGTCCCTCTTCTTTGCTTTGTCTTTAAGTGCAATCCATTTAGCTCCCAAAATGCTCATGAATCCAAGGTTGGCACTCTTCTCCTACCAAAAGCACCAAATCCTCATAGAATAGCAAATAGGCAACTAAAGATAAGAAACGANGTTGGCACTCTTCTCCTACCAAAAGCACCAAATCCTCATAGAATAGCAAATAGGCAACTAAAGATAAGAAACGACCCTAATACATGCATAAAAGCGTGTGGAACGAGGCTATTTAGGAGACTAAATGTACATAAATACGAGACACATCAGCCACCTTCAAGAAAAAAAAAAAGCAACGGGTGCTTCCGCGACCTCCACATCCCACCTTGTTTTCACTTTTTTGGTTCCAATCTACACGAGACGACCAATTACATCGCCTGCCACCGCCTCAATCCCACGTTTTCTTTGCTCGAGAGATATCCATGTTAATCTTGATAATCCCCCTGTGTAGTAGGAGACCAGGCATCACAACCCACATCAATCACCCTTTTGGTATCTCCGGGACTCTTTTCACAAAGAGGCGATAATAAGCCACGATTTTTGTAAAGCCCGTGAACACCATCTCTCACGGAGTCACGGAGGAGGTAATTCTTTGAATAGACGTTGATAACGGATTGTCCATGTCACCTACGCCACCGCCAAGAACCTCGCGCGACCTTCCCCGGCCATCTAAGTTCTACAGCACCCATCTAACCCGGCCTTCATATATCATCTTAAGAGTTGCCTCACCTATATCCCCAGACCCGATATATTCCCTACGAGATACACCAACCGAATATCATTAAGCACCTTACGTGAGTCACCATTTAGTTTACTACCAAAGTCCCACATCGCATCAAAATTTCACAAACATTGATCACAAATAGAACACAATTCATTATTATAAAAGATGTAACGTTCCTTTAAAATACTTCTTGTCAACGTAACAATAAAATGTTTCAAACCGAAATCAACCCGACCCGACGATGACCTGTAACCCGATAAAACTCGATTAAGGCATATCCAAAATCAAACGCGATTTGACCTGTAACCCGAATTGTCAGATACATGCTTTGACCCGACATGTCTCGACTCAATCCGACAGCTAACCCGACCCGAAAGATAACTTGAAATTGACCCGATCCGAAATATAATCCGACATTAACTCGAAATATAACCCCGTCATAAATGAAAAGTGAAGGTGATAAAGACTAAAATATACCCACATTATGAACGCCTTTTATAAAGTATTTAAGATTAACTAACCCTATAATTTAGCTAAATAATAACCATAACTCAACTTAAACTGGTCAAATGATTGGAAAAAATTGACCAGATAATAAATTGATGAGTCAAAGTGCCAAACGTAGCAAAACCCGAAAAATTATCATAATTAGCCCGACCTAATAATGACCAGACCCCGTCAAATCTATCTCAATGACCCGAACCCAACTTGACCTGAACTCGAGCTAAGAATTGGCTCGACTAATCCTACTCGTAAGTCACCCAAATCCGATCGGGATGAAGTCACGATCTGAACCCGAGTAGTCCCGAGCCGACTGGACCCTTACTATATAACCGGTTGCCACCTCTAACTCACACCTATTTTGATCGACAATATTGTCGTTTGATGAATCAGAATTGGAATTTGACTCGGACATTGTAATATTTTTTTTGTGAGACTGATTTTATGAGACTCGTTTGAAAGAAGGAAAATTTGAGAATGATTTTCTTCAACAACTATATGAGGTATATATAAGCTTTTTATGTCCAACGACTATATTTAATTGAATGGCTATAATCAATCTAACAGCTATATTTCTAATCGAATGGCTAAAATCAATCCAACGGCTATATTTCTAATCTAATGGATAAAATTAATGCAACGGCTATATTTCTAATCTAGTGTCTAAAATCAATCCAACGACTTTATTTGTAATCCAGCGACTATAATTAATGTAACGACTTTATTTGAAATATTAGTTGACGGTTTCATTTGAAATATTAAATCCAAATGCTACAATATATCGGTTATATTGACGAATGTATGATTAAATATTAGTTGACGGTTTTATTTGAAATATTGAATCGAAATGCTACAATATATCGGTTCTATATTGACGAACGTATTTGAAAAATTAATTAACGGTTTTATTTTGGAATTTCACTCGAACCAAATAAACCATTACGATTCCTCCAGAATAATCATATTTCATTTCGATTCCTCCAAAATAAAACCGTTTCATCATTAAAATCAAATAAACCCATCTCCTTTTGGCGATTTATTTTCTCAGCCACATAAACTCATCATTCTAGATTGTTCATTTCTTACCCTTTCATTTCATTTATAGATCATTCATTTTCGATTCATACCAAATAAACCCATCTTACCCTTTCATTTCATTTCTAGACCATTCATTTTCGATTCATACCAAATAAGCCCATCTCCATTCCAAAATACCAACGATTCTCGACTAAACATCCAGGTACATCTAAAATTTTCGATTATTTCGAGTCATCTAGATTTATCATTTTCGATTTGGGATTATTTTGATTATTTCGAGTCACCTATTTGGGATCATTTTGATTTCATCAAATAAGATCATATTGCGATTTTTTCGATTTCTGCACAAAACATAGAGTCGAGCCACATTTTCGATCATGTTGCGATCTCATCAAATAAGATCATGGTTTATCATTTTCGATTATTTTGATTTCATCAAATAAGCCTATTTTTTCCACATTTTCGCTAGATTTATGCAAATCATCAATTAAGATTTTTTCGATTTTTTCGATTTTTTTTTATTTTCCAGTAATTTCGATTTGTTCTGCGATTTGGGTTTTATTTCGATTACTAAACCTGCAATTTGGGTTTTAATCTTTTCATTCATGCCAGTTGGGATTTCATATTCATTCATGCGAGTTGGGATTTCATTCATTCATCATCGATTTGGAATTATTCATTTCATTCATGCAGGTACATTCCTGTTACATTCTTGTTATTTATGTACATGATGATTGGGATTATTTGGATTTTCTGATTAATTTTTTTATTGGGATTTTCTGATTATTTTTGTTGGGATTTTCTGATTATTTTTGTTACATTCTTGTTGGGATTTTCTGATTATTTTTTTCATGAAAATCTGATTCAAATCGGGTTAGTTCAACATGCCGAATTTTGATGATAAATAATTCAACCAACAATAAAAACAGAAAATAAAAACAGATTTAATAAACTAAATATCAGACATATATTTGTCCATTAACTTGTCCTTCATTTTTTAATCTTTCGGGTTCAAATTTTGTTGCGCGAGCAATGTGTTCAGCCAACCCATCTCCATTTTTGTTTTCATTTTTTTAGCTCTAATTTGTTCAATTTTCAAATCTGCTGCAATCCTTTTTGCCAAAACTCAGTTTGCTCTTTCGTAGTGAATCTATTTTCGTCAATAAGTGAAACATCATCTGCACAAAACATAGACTCGAGCATGACCACAGGTGCTTTACCATTCCGTTTCTTTTTAGCTGCCTCTTGTCCTTCGGGTCGGTCGTTTGCGTCAACATTAAGATTAAACGGGGTTCCGACATTTACACTAGACGGAGTTCCGACATTTACTCTAGAAGGGCTAGAATCCATTTCCGACCTAAACCTTTTTGAACCCGACGTAGTGTTTCCAGTTTCCTCTACAAATTGATGGTTTTGTAAGCTCCACTTAGGATGTTTACTCATGACTTTATTGTAAATATGAAAAGTCAACAACATCGTTATTACCGTTAAACTTACGAAACAATTTTTGAGCTAGTTCTATGTCGTCTTCGATATTAGTGCAGCTTGCCGGTGGTCGATTTAAAACTTGTGCGTAGCAACCAACCTATTTGCTTACTAGGAAATTGAGTCGTTTATAGCGACTTTTCAGTCCCTCGATACTCCTAATCCCAAGTTGACTTTTATTTTGATTTTCCGTCCTAATTTTTTCATACAACTCACGTACCGAATTCCATCTTATAATGGTTCTTTGGTGTTTTCCAAGTATTGAGTTGGTGCTAGATAAACACCAAGCGGACATAAGAGCTTCATCCTCCTTTTTGGTTCAATTTCGAGGATCCGTTTTAGAATCGGATGGGTTTTTTGTGGATGGTAACAGTTTATTTGATTTGTTTGCACAAAAAAGAGAGGTTTCCTCTACAAAATTTTGAGTCCGGAGTTGGGACAACGTGATTGGCTTTCCAAAAACATCGATATTTTGATTTACTTGGCTACCCGAAATTAATTCTGTAAAAGTAGGTATTGGAATACTTTGATTTAAATCGATATTTTGAGTGTCTTGATATGTAAAATAATCGTCATTAGCATAACTTGAATAATCAAAATCATTTAAATCCATAATATATCCGAAATTACAGAATTTATTAAATATTTTTGGTTATATTTTTGTATGTTTGTAATTTATTTTAGGTAGAAGATTTTTTTTTTTTACTGATTTAGAGCATTTTACTTCAGCTTTTATAGTGTTTTTAACATTTTTTTTTATTTCACATTTAATGTTATGGTTGTTTGATAGGGGTTGAGAAATAGAGGATGAAGAAATTAAAGAGGAAGCATGGGAAAGGGAGGCAAGTTGCCACACGCGGTTGCTTTTCAGTAACTTTGTACTTTTTTTTTTTTAATGTTGTAAGCCAGTACAAAATGGCCACATGTATGGTCACCAATATTTACCAATAGTTCAACCCAAGGTCACAAATTGACGCTCACCATTTCTAGGTCACCCTAAATACCCTTTTATTACTACTTAATTATGTCATTAGTAACAAGGTCACGACCGGTTGGTGACCTTGCTTGGACATGGTCTAAGTTAAGTAATAACTTTGCATGATTATAGTGAAAAATGGCCTCCTAACCATTTAAGATGGACTCCTGGTTTCGCACAGCTGTATCATTGATCTCCTTAATTTGATTCCTTAGATTCCTGGATTTACAGTAAAAGTTTTTTTTTTTTTCTAAATTTAATTTTGGACTTAGTCGGACCTTGCATTCATTGAAGTAGCTAGCAGGGATGTTGGAAAGCATGTGAATATGTACGATAAAAATGTGAATGCTGAAAATGTAAAGATGATGCGGAAGAAACAAGTGATTGAAGGAGTCGTGAGTGGTACACGTCTAAATATGACAACCTGATTGATGCCAAGAATCAGTGTCTCATTTGCAACTTGTATAACGTGACAACCAACTCATCTCTCTCTTTTTTGTTTTATTCTACAGGACCTGTACTTACCCTTCCAAGTTCCAATTACTTAAATCACAAAAGGCATTATGCAAGGATTATCCTAGTCATAAAAAGATTTAACTCATGTTTAAATACAATGTACTGCACATACCATGTTCAAAAGGGTAACCCCAGGCATCGCCAGATCATGGTGTAGTAGGCGTCACTTCTTATTTAGTAGCATTATGCACGGTATTTAGACCATCCCCAAGCAAAGGTCGTGTTAACTAGGTCACGACTCGGTTTTACTCTTAATCCCAATTTATTTATCTTGACCTACTTTTACTCTCCCAAGTAGAAGGTCGCGACCTAGGTCATCAACCCAATCATTTCCCACATTTTCTACCCCACTTTTCTCTACCACTACACTTGTTTCATTTATTTCAATGTAATTAATTCTTTCAACCAATAACATTTTGACACATAGTAGGTCAATTTGGTTCAACCTTGGTCACATATTAATCCCTCCTAATTGTGTAATTAAGGTGACCAAGCAAGGTCATGACCTAACAATTGACTTTGCTTGGGGATGGTCTTAGCACTTATGTTAATTATTCCCTTCTTTTGCATAAATGACACCATAATTATCTATTCCCATTTTTAGTGTATTGATTATGAGTGGTGCTCATTCATATACGAGTTTTACTCATTCATAGACGTACATGACAATAATACCCCTTTTATTTTAATGATTTCACTTTAATACCCTTCTTTCAATCTCTATCTCTCTTCTTCATTTACTCTTGTCTCACTCTAACTACCATCATCCAACCACCACGCGTCAGCCACCCCCCTCACCGTCGCCTCTCTTGCGTCGATATTAACAACCTCCTCAAACCGGCAGTTGGAAAAATTTGGAAAAATCTGAAACATGCGGGTGGAGTAGTTCAATATCTATCAAAAAAAAAGTGTATGAATCATGCAATAACGTAGACCAATTTGGGATTTTTAAAATCAAATTTACAGGATTTGCATAAAATCCAATCGACGAAACCGTGCTCTTTCATCCAACAAAGCGTCTTGCTTGTGACAGACACTATCAGTCACAATCTGAAGACGGATAGTGTCCCTCTCACAATAAGGCAAGTGGGAGAGCAAGTGGGGGGAAAATGGAGCATTCCATGGATAGTGCCACTTGCATATTTATTGTGAGAGGGACACTATCCGTCTTCAGCTTGTGACGGATAGTGTCCGTCTTCAGCTTGTGACGGATAGTGTTCGTCTTCAATGAGAATTTGTGTTCATCCAAGCATTTATCTCATCTTGTCTGGAGCGGAATAATTCATGTACTATTATTGCCGTTCTTGTGATTTGGTTGTGTACGTTATGTTCAATTCATCGTAATTCATGTACTAATTTTGCTGTACTACGAGTTTAATTACCTGATCGTTAGTGATTAGCCCCCATAACTTTAATTTGACCAATTGTGAGATTAAGCCCCATAAGTTACAAATGTAGCAATTAGCTCCCATAATTTTGACAAAAAGTGAAATTCAACCCTGTTTTTAATTTTAACATAAATATTTCATTAAATCATTTTATATTTATACTAATTGTACATTAAATCATTTTTAATATTTTAAGAGTATTTAACTAATTTATTAATTAACATAGTTTTTATATAGAATATTTTAAATATTTTCACTAGTTTTAATATAATTGATATACATATGAAATTCCTTTACAAATTTTTAATTTTATGTAACTTATTCAAATATTATTTTTTTCCAAAAATGTGTAATAAATTTCATACAATTTATAAATGCATTGCAACTTTTATTGTATTGATAAATTATATAAATGAATGAAATTAGTTTTTTTTTTGTGCAATTTTGGTTGGAAATCAAAGAATTGGATTCAATTTCACTTTAACTCAAAGTTATGGGGCCTAATCACCACATTTGAAACTTATGGGGCTTAATCTCACAATTGTGTAAAGTTATGGGGGCTAATCGCCACTTTCGCGATTTAATTAGTATAAACAAAACCTAATTTAATTAGTGTAAATAAACCCTAATATAATTAATAAAATTAAGAATTAGAAATAATACCTGGTCGATACGAGAATTAGCATCCATAATTGTCTAATTTGATGGATTTGATTAATTTTGTAGATTTGATTAATTTTATGAGGGGGAGAATTATGCAAAGGCCATACTATGGAAAAATAATGAAAAAAACGTTCATGAATAAGTAAAACCCGTCTATGAATGAGCAACTACGTTGATTAATAGTTATTTATTTCTATTTTTGCCATATTTGTGTGGGTCTCTTCATGTGCAAGTGGAATATGGGTGATTTGTGTTGTCCGAAAGTATTCTCACATATTTCCTTCATCTTTGTGCCAAAATCGAAAAATAACTATTGATCAGAACGGAGGGAGTATTTTCGATGTAAATGTCAGAATCATTTTTTATTTCCGTATTTTAGAGATATTTTGTAGATGTAGATTGATGAACTACTTGGACCAAATATTGCGCATGTAATTAACCTTGAAATAACCTTAAAATTCACGCACTATCCCTAAGTTTTAGCATTTTGTCTGAAATATTCAAATTTTTGATCCATAAAATTTTAGGAGACCATAACTCGTATTTACAAGCTACAAAGTGGCCCATCGTAATTTTTTACCCAAATCAATTATCTTTCCAAGAACTACGATTTTGAAAAAGAAAAAATTATCGTACTTGGAACTGTACCTAGGAGTTTATGTCAAAGTTCTTTTTACCGAACAAACATTGAATGATCACATCTCTTGCTCACGAGTTACAAACTCAATTTTTTTTTAAGTTGTAGTTCTCGAAAAGATGTTCGATTTGAAAAAAAATCGTCACTTTCTGAGCTCGTAAACATGAGTTATAGCCTCTTAAAGTTTTCTTGTTCACAAAATTGGGTATTTCGTGCAAAATATAAAAAACTCGGGAATACCACGTGAATAATTTTCCATAAGATAATTGTACACCAAACCAACTTATCCCAAGATCATGATTAATTATGGACAATTCTTTTTCTTATTTATGGTCGGAGTTTTTAAACTAAAAGTCACTCGAACAAAGATGGAACTTTGCAATAATCTGAAAGAAACCTAACAAACGATCAAACCTCTTCTCCCCTCACACCTTACAAGAACAAGAAGAAAGCTACAAGATCACAAAAGCCAGGTGAAGCGACGAAACATTCGAGCACACTTGGACGGATTGATATCATATCGTTCTCGCTCTCATCAACTCACTCTCCATGTGAACTCCAGATCTCTTAGAGGGAGAACATTCCGATAGAGTCAAAGCACAACAAATTTTTAAGAGCAACCTTTGCTCATATCTCTGCTCGACCGATTATATTTGAGATGACTTTTTACAAGTTGTCCGGCAGCAATGGCTGACATCAAAGACAGCTCCCCGGCAAGCACAGATCCAGCAACTATGGATGCCAACTGTCTGGCATTCCCTCCGGCAGACTCCCTGTTTGCACCCTTTACTCCAAGAAGGTTAAGGCAGGCTGATTGAGATGCTAATTGGGTCCCACCACCTACTGTTCCGACCTGGTACAAGGACGGATAAATATAGGTCAGAAAGTAACCCTTAAAATCTAATTTTGTGTAAAAGGACTCCCTATGACACAGTTTCGAGGCGGACTGCTTTTAAACTTAAGTCATAAGTATCGCTACTAAATGACTTCAACCCTAAGACTCTATGAGTCTAGCAAGCTCCGAAAAGGATTGAATTGCAAACATTAGAAGCATAAACCATATTATATTATACAAAGATCTGAGTATTAGGCCATATAATCCAACCTACACATGCAAATGGTCCCAAAAAAGCAACTATGGCACGAAACACCCAACATTCCACATTATTTTTGTCAGTGCTTAGAAGCCACATATAATTTGAAACAGGAGCACCAATGAACTTGGACCACATTAGGACTATTAGAGCATAGATTTCGTAATTTCTACCTTTGTCGTGCAATAAGCGAGGGGACTAGGGCAGATTAATGTATCACCATATGTAGATGGGTGAAAAAAAATCATAGAATCTGAAATGATGAATGAATATGGTACTTCTGGTAAGCATTAACGTTCAAAGTGGTACAATAGATTATTAGGAATGAAATTACCTCAATTGAAGGCATGGTAACAGAGACATGTAGATCCTTCCCGTCATTAATAGCTTCCATCATAGTAATACAATGAGAGCTCTCAACATTTTGAGCAGGATCCTGCCCTGTTGCAATGTAGACAGCAGAAACAATGTTTGCCGCATGTGCGTTAAAGCCACCAAGTGCCCCAGCCACAGCAGAACCAGTAAGGTTCTTAAGCATGTTAAGCTCCACAAGTGATGCCACATTTGTCTTGAGAACCTTCTTCACTACGTCTTCCTTGATGACAGCCTCACAAACAACAGATTTACCCCTTCCTTCTATCCAGTTCACAGCTGCGGGCTTCTTGTCCGAGCAATAGTTTCCTACACATTGGTACAAAGGCTCTAACTTTAGTTTTTTTACATACCCAATCCGAGTTCCCTGTACGTTAGAAGATTAAAACTTTGTTGTTTTTTTACTCCAATGGCTCGAGGGCTCTTGTAAATAACAAGGTAAGGAAGATGATCTTACACTTCTTTAACACCATAAAGATGTTTATGCTAAATTAACAAAATGGGCTGCAATAGATTAAGTCTTGTGCTAAAGTGCTAAGCATTCATCATAAGACAACTTCTACTCCGTACAATTTTCTGCTTTTCGGTAAAAAAAGAAAGTATTTTTCAAGTAACCTAAAATAAGCCGAAGTTTAAGAGAGGTGCTCACCAGAGATACCAATGACATCCATGTCAGGGAAATCACTCTGGAGGAAATCCAACACGTTTTGAACCCCTTTGGACACCATGTTCATCCCCATGGCATCGCCAGTGCTGCAGGCAAACCTGATATACAGATTCTTACCGGCAATTGCACATTTGACATCTTGAAGCCTTGCAAATCTACTAGACCTATATCCCCAAAAAATTTAAAATCACTCTATAAGTAAAGTCAACGGTTAATACAAGATCAAAAATTCATTACATATTCTTGTGCAAGACCGCCTTATACGAGACTATAATTCATACGAGGACTTCTTTTCACCGGTTTTCATTTAAATGGGTTCTAATCACCCCGTCAACAGATCAATTTTACGCAATATTCATGTAATAAAAATAATCACTAGTCACTATATCAACATCATGATAGTCAAAATCAATAGAATTACATATTTCTCAATCATCTCCACAATCTACTTCTTTAGATGCCATGTATCAAGTCAGGAGCCTTTCCAATCATTCACAGGTCACTAAAATCCCAAGTCCTAACTACATCAGCAATCACTCTGCCAATCATTATCAATAATAAAAGAAAACTTCATCAAACCATATTCTTCTACCTTCCCCAATTTGCTCATAATACTTTCATATGAAACCGCCTCACAAAATACTTACTCCTTGAACCTAGCTATTAGCAAAGGTAGCACTCGCTATCCCCAAACTTCCAAAAAATGGTTAAGATTATCGATTTTTGCTACCTAAATAAATCTTGAACGAGACATTAACATAAGAATAAAAGGAAAATTCGCTATCCCAAAATTTTATTTTTAGGTTCGCCCCTAACTCTGTCTAAATACCACCAAGCTAGTCTTAATCCCCATATCCGACTAATACTCAACAAAAAAAAAGACTCCAGGCCAAATAACAAAATAGACACTCATTATATCTCATACAACGATCTCACACAAGACTGGTCGATCCCAGCATATTAAGACTATAATCTAACCCACATTATATCTCAAACTCAATGAAAAGTTGAAAAATAAAGGAAAAAAACACATACTTGTTAAATATAAGGGAGATAGTTTCGAAATTAGCCGAATCTTCAAGGAAGAACTTCAACTCAGCAGCTCTTGTAGCTGACCCAAACCTAACAACAGGAGCTCTAGTCATACTATCCTTAAAAATGACACTAAATGCACCCCCAGAAAGATGAATTGCCTTGCACCCTCTATTAGTACTCGCAACTAAGCATCCTTCCGTCGTCGCCATCGGAACCCAATACTCTCTCCCGTCTAACATCAACGGCCCCGCTATTCCCACCGGAATTTGCACGTACCCCACCGGCATTTCACAGCATTGCCCTAAAATCGACTCGTAATCATACCCTTGTAACGGCATTCCTTCAATTGACCTCCCTGTCGTCCTTTGTAGCGCCTCTCGTCGTATCTTCGCCGCCCTGAAACAATCCCCAAGGCTACTCTCCAATGAATACGACGGCGTTTTGCCGGATACTACCGATTTTACTATATCCTCGTCTTCTTCGGTTAGGGTTGAGGCTTGGTCGACAATTGCGTGATCAATCGGGGATTCTTGTTTGATGACGTCAGCCACCGGCGAAGCGACTTCTAACAATTGCCGTTGTTGTTGTTGTTGGACTTCTTCTTCTTCTTCATCTTCCTCGTCGGAGCGAGGGAAAATGAAGGATTGAACGAAATCGATACCGAAAAACCCGAGAAGATAAATAAAAGAGGCAACAAAAGCGACAATGGCGGCGATCTCGGAGAGGGTGACGACGTGGAGGGGGGTAGAGTTGCGGATTTTCTCTCTCCAACGCTGTAACAGAAAGTAAACCACGGTGAAAAATAAGGTTAAGAAAATACCGTTGGTGAGGTAAAGAGGAAGAGGTAAAGCGTCGGAGGCTTTAGGGGAATCGGAATCTCCGGCGAGGGATTTCCGGCGAGATGAAGGTGGTTTAAGGGTGTTGACGACGGACGGCGGTGGTTGTCGCCGCCGGAGATCCATCGCCGGGGAAATGGGATTGGGAAAAAGGTAAAAAGGAAAGGGAAATGGAAATGCAGGTGGTTGTTTTTTTGGGAAGTTGGTGGTTAAGAGAGAGAAGAGGAAAGTGAGGGGAATTTAAGGAGGGAGATGAAAGTGGGGGGCACGTGAGACTCGAGGGACACGAATTTGGCACGTGCTTATTGTTCATGCAACCACAGCCGTTGTTCCTCTCTCTCTGTGTGTCTTCCAGCGAGGTGGTGTTGTTTTTGGAATCATCCAGTATAACTGGGAAGGAAGCCAAGGGGCAGAGGCTGACTCCATAGTAGATCGAGAGGGCTAGTCAGTAGTCGCTACGCTCGTTTTCTTTACCGGCCACCTCTTGTGGGTAGGGCTGAGCAAGTTAATGTCCGGAGTGGTAAAATGAAACAGATCGGATTATTTGATCTAGACCAAACCCGAACCAACATATTTTAGATCTATCCTCGGTTCTTATTTTTTGAAATATTGGTTTTCGGTCCGATTCTCTCCAAAACCTGTTATTCTATGTCCAGAACGAATTGACCGAACTATATGATTTTCATATTTATTTATTGAAACTTTGTAAATAAATCGAACATTTATGCTCAAATGTCATTATAAACTCAATAATAGCGATTAAATTAAACGAACGATTTGTTTCTTTGTCTAAAACTACCTTATATTTAGGAGAATTTGTACAAAGTTTTTCTTACATTATTTTTCGTTTTGCTTTTAACTACCTTTGATTTCTTTATTATTGCTCAATAACTACTTACGCTAAGAGCCTAGACAGATTTGGTCAGTTTTCCGATTTTAACCTAAGTCACATGATTATTTTACGTCTTAATCTTGCTTAGGCGCCATTCTTGGAAATCATGATGTACTTAGGCTTAACTTTAGTAGATGATCGTAGTTGTAACACTCTCTTCTTGTCCGGCCAAGACAATGGAAGGATGTTACCATCTTGGTTTCCCGAGGCGGTGAATCGAAGTTGCAGTTAAGAAACAATTATAATAAATAAGTTATTTAGCGATTACATACATGATAAATGAATGAATAAATAAAGATACAACTCATGACTACTATACTCGTCTAATGAAGTGACACTCGACTCCACGTTCAAAACTCGTCCTGTCTCCTACGTGACACCAAACAAAACCTGTATACAAACTGCTCCCCATATGATCGAAATATCATAGGAACAACACAAGCCTCCCCGAGAATAGGTGACAATTACACACAACCCAAACACGTCAGTTTCGATAATAAAACACAATGCAATATATATAATTATGCAACATGACAGAGGTATGAATGAGACACGGTTTCACCAACGCCACACGGATACCGGGACACACCCAGAAGTACCCACAATCCGGTGACGGCACCGCAACACCGCCCACCAAAATAGCCGGACTGCAGCCCGTAAAAAGGTACTCGGGACAAAACCGTGGTACCGGGCCCGAAAGCGACTCGAATTCCCTGCCAGACGACGTCCCTCCATAACTCCCACGTGTCCCTCCATAACTCAAGCCATTAATGTGCATATCTCTCTTGGAGTGGGAAGCTCCAAGAGGCGACCTAGGCGTAAGACGATCTCACAACCGTCTTACGTCTCCAATATCAAGAAGTAACACCACCACAACTCCACCAATAATCTCCAACAAGATCATCGTACACATGAATGCAAACATGAACACAATATCGAATATGACATCTCATGCAACATGCTACCAACATACTATGAATGTAACCAGGTGTCTAAGAATCCCGACTCTCAAGTCGCCCCAACAATATCACGTTATAATGCATATCCGACACATGCATGAAGCCCATTGTCATCCTCAATTACCATGGTGAATGCAAGACTACTCTTATCATGGATTGTAAGTGACAAATGCAACCAAACACACATTTACATTATCAAAACTGAGTAGGATTAACCTACCTTTTAGCAATCTCCATAAGCTACTCGAATCCGACACAATCCCGTCTCATGAAACCATATCGTCCTATAAAAGTCACATAATACTATCACAATACATCCTACGTTATTATACAATATAAAACCCCTTATTATTACCCATATTACTCATACTAATTACTAATTAATTACCCATAACAAAACCCTCAAAAGTTAGGGTTTCAAAAACTATAAAATGATAGATCTTAACTTACGTAGGTGAAAGGAATGATGAACAAGATGAATAATCTCCTAATCCGAGCTTGAATCCCATAAGGAAGATATTTCTGAGGATTTTTGTAATACTACGGTTTTCTATGCCTTTGGTCACTCGACCGAGTAGGACTTACTCTGTCGAGTAAGTTTATGTAATTTGGAATCAGAGTCTGTCTATCGGGTACTCGATCGAGTACTCAAGGGA
>VHZZ01015010.1:6708-24614 GCA_009801015.1 Silene noctiflora
GCAATGATACAAGGCTTCTAATATTAGACGAATATCCATCTGGCACCTTAATTCCATGCAAGCATTCACAGAACTCTTTTTTCTCCTTCCTTGAAAGGGTATGAGCTGCTGGTGACAAATAAGTCTTATTTCTTGATTTCTGAGCTGCTAGCTCGGGCCTAATATCCATCTCTACCAAATCATCCCTAGCTGCCTTGTTGTCTTTTGTCCTACTTGGAACATTCAAAAGAGCATTGGTTATATTATCACAGACGTTCTTCTCAATGTGCATAAAATATAGACAATGTCTGACATGGAGGTCACGCAAGTACGAAAGTTTGATAAAAAATATGGATTTTTTCTTATAACCCCCTAGTAGACAACTTAGAGCCCTTTTCCCCATACATTATCTCAATATCTTTTACTTTTCATAAACTTCATGCCCATTCAAAATCTTAGGAGATACACGATGCTCGGGCCTCCCATTAAACGCTTTGTGAAGCTTACGATAATCATGATCATGGCATACCCCCCTGCGATTTCCCATGTACACATACTTGCGAGAATGCTTCATGTATTCTGATACAATATCCTCTCCACACAATGGGAAAGCCTCTTTCCCATGAACACAATGGGAAAGCCTCTTTCCCCCTGCGATTTCCCATGTACACTTATTGTACACAACTACATTGCTCTCAGATTGAAAATTTCCTTCATATAACCATCAAAGACTTGTATCCTCTATCCCACAAAATTCTCAAATCGTCTAGAAGTTGTTCCAAATACACATCTATGTTATTCTCAGGTTTTCGAGGACCAGGAATCAATAAGGACAACATCAGATACTTCCGTTTCATGCAAACCCATGGGGGTAAATTATAAATGGCCAACACTACTGGCCAAGTACTATATTGGGTACCCATGTTTCCATGAGGATTCATTCCATCTCTGGAAAGCGCTAGACGCAAGTTCCTTTGTTCATTGGAAAAATCAGGGTACTTACGTCAAACTCTTTCCATTGTTGACCATCTGCTGGGTTTCTTTCACTATTATGCAAAGTCAACATTCTTGCATCTTCTAAATTCGAATAAATACTTATCATTCTTGGTATTAGTGGAAAATACCACAACACCTTCGTTGGGATCCCTTCCTTAGTTTTATAACGCCACTCAAAGCAGCGCGGATAATTTGTTAATTTTTCATATTCTTTGCAGTATAATATGCAGTCATTGATACAAACATATATTTTCTCATATTCCATATCCAATTATTTAATCATTTTTTAGCCTCATATATCCGAAGGGGATGAACATTACCTTCAGGAAGCATGTCACATAACAAAGCTAGAAGATCGGTAAACTCTTATCACTCCACCCATTTAACCCTTCAAATTATATAACTTTACCACAACAGAAAATTTTGTATACTTCTTACAACCAGTAAATAAAGGCATTTAAGATTTACTCAACTTCGCAATTAAGTCATCAACATTTATATCCCCATCATCGGTAACTTCAAAAACAACGTCGGATCCATCATTTTCAACAAACTTAACATCTAAGTAGTCTCCGGTATCTAAACCAACTTCAAATGAATAATGATTGTTTACTTCTACATCAGATTCCCCATCGCCTCTATCGAAACCAAATTCACGTGTATGATTGTTTACATCTACATCGGATTCCCCATCCACTGATTCTGCATGAAAAATACAACGACCATAATCTCGACTGAAACTATTCTTTTCTAAGTGTATTTTCACGTCTTAGAGAGGCAAAAACCTAATATTACCACATATATTACAAGGGCATGGGATTATTGAGGAGCCTTTCAAATTTTGACGAACGGAATTGTGAAATTCAGTTGTTCCATCATCATAAACGGGATCACCATTTTTAGCGCCAATCATCCAAGTTCGAGCCATATTTATATAAAGTAATTTTAATGAAAAAAAGAAGTTATGAAATGCGATCACCTTTTTTAAGCTATAAAGAAGAATAACGGCGACGGCAATAAGAACTTGAATAGAGTTGATGAATAAATGTAAAGTGCTGATTCTAATGAAAAACCCTATATAAATTGTAAATTTTGTAAATTTAACAATTATTCAAAAACGATTTCATAAACAATCGTTGTTAATTTTAAATATTTGAAAATGGTTAATTAAAAACCGATGTTAATTTTATAAATTTAACAACGGCTCTGTAAACCCGTTGACAATCAAACCCTAAACCCTAAACCCTAAACGAAATAAATCTTTATTATTGTTTTATCCGTGTGTTAATTATTGAATTGATTATGTCGTCTATTAATTATACTACTTCATCATCATCTTTATTATTGTTTCATTTTCATGTATTAATTAATTAATGACTTCATTTCTGTTGTTAATTAAGTAGTGTTTGCACAAGTAAATAAGAAACAAAAACAAGCAAGCTAAACTGCATTTTCATTATAATAAAAAAAAAACACATACACAAATAATTAAACATAAATAAAAAAGAAACAAATAAACGATACAAAACGAAATGAAAAAGAACATAACACAATATTTTTTTAAAAAAAAAAAAGAAAAAAAAACTAACATACAAACAAACAACAGCTCGCAGATAAATTAATTAAAATCCCTAACAGGGATTTCACTGAGGGTGGGTAATCAGGAGAAAGTTAATCATAAATCAACTTTACTATATCAGCATCACGACGGTGATCAAAATGAGGCACTTCTTCATCCTCCCAGGATTTCGATACGGTAGTAAGACTGTGCGGGTACTCCCTTCTCGGCAGATTACTGTCCTCAACAACAACAATCCATAAGTAAGGCCCACCAAAAACACAACGATCAGGATCGTCGTTATAATACTCATGTTTCCCCGATTGATGATCACTTGACGCATACCTTGCAGCAAGTTTTCGGGCTTGGCAAAAATCGTCAATCCCATACCCCTGAAACTCGATCAGGGCATACTCATGAAAACCACCCTCTTTTGTCGATACGGTGGATTTTTTTTTATGTTAGTATAGCCATTATTACAGAGTGTGTCCCTAAAAAAGGTAACACTCCTTGTATATGGCTTGCCTTCTGCATCGTATTTGACCGAGAGACTGTGTATTATGCAGGTTATCGGATTTATATACCGTGTAACCGAAAATGAAATAGACGAAGACATAATCAATTTTTAAGTGATAGAGGAGTATATATGTGATATGAATATTATGTGAATTAGTGATTTGAAGTATTGCATATGTTATTAGGCTATTTATAGTATAAAGCTACAATGAATTAGAGTAATATCATCCATATGTTAACATTCAAACAACCAATTAATGCAACGTTGAATAAAGTATTGCATGACTTGCATTGTTATTATTCATGCATGTGCATGCATGCATTGGTCAGGCATCTAATAATCCATACGTTGAATTAAACCAAAAAAATAATGAACGGTCCATAAATAGGCATGCATTGGTCAAAATCATAAATAGTGGAAAATAATTACAACCGTTGCCAAACAACCGTTGTTATATGTCTTAATATGACAACGATTTTCGCATCACCGTTGTTAAATCGTGTAATTGGGTAACGGTTTCTACACAACCGTTGCTAAATTGTATATTGACAACGGAAAACACCCGTTGTCATTTCATTTAAATAAAAGTATAATCATGAGAGAAAAAAAAAGGTTATTATTAAACTCCAAAATTAATGTTAGACGAAGAGAAATATTGATCAGACCTCAAAAGATTGAACATCAACGGAATTAATCATATCAAACAAGAAAAATTCAACACTTTAAAAAACATATCATTGATTTCAGTAGAAATAACCCAAATTGCATTACATTCATTAGACATCAAAAGAATAAAAATAATCCGGAACAATCCCAATTAAGAGTAAAAAGCCTTTCTCACATCGCCACCAACAATCCGGAACAATATTGATTATATTGCTAACTTCCGGGTCATTAGCCTCGTATTTTGAACAATATTGATTATATTGCTAACTTCCGGGTCATTAGCCTCATATTTTGCAATAATAGATTAAATGTATGCTAGTACACATCTTGCATATAGAGATAAGGTAGGACGAGTACAACTCAACATTTCTCTTGCGGCAGTCAGCCTGCGAGTATCAGACCGACGAGGGTATGAAGACGATGATGATGATGATGACGCATGGTTGACAAGCCGGTCTGCTTTAAGCCTCTTAATCCAATAATTATGTTGACGTTCAATGGATTTTTTCATCATTGAGTGTTGATCAGCGGGAAGCCCGGCTAGAGCCTCCTCCTCATCTGCAATCAATTTTTTAAGGGCCTCTTCGTTGTTGATTAAAATTGCGTTAACTACTGTCATGGGTGTTTCTTCAATTTTTTAAATGATGCTTTATATGACCAATGTATGATGTTAATTTTTTGAGTGGCAGTGGATAGTAACAGTAAAAAAGAAAAAATATAGTAACCTCTATTTAATTAATTATAATTAATTAAATGAATAAAAAATGAATATTTATAGTAAATATAGTATATAACAATTTGGATGGATACTAAACGGTCAAATTACATAATTCTCCATGCGTATGCAACAGTTCATAATGAGAATGTAGTGGTCAAATCATGTATACTTTATATGGACAATGGTTTGGCTAAAATCGTTGTTGAATTTGACAACCGTGTTTATTTGTTGAATTTGACAACGAGTTTACAATAACCCTTGTAAATAATTAAGTAATTAACTATTTAGGTGATTAAAAAGAAATATTTATATTATGCAACGGTTCATAATGAGCATGCATTGGTCAAATCATATTCATAAACAGAGTATTTAATTTATTCGGTTTCCAATAAACTCCTATCTACTATATATACTAATTAATGAGCATGCATTCTTATTTTGTTTATTTATACCGTTTCCAATACAACTCTAAACTCCTATATAAATTATAACCCTAATTAAACTTCTAATATTCACAACAATCTAAAGTATTCTTATAATATATCAAGTTTTATATTCAAACCATATATTCATTATGTCGTTTTATTCATCTAATGAAGGATCGTTCTTCGAATCTGAAGGACAATCATGCGAACCTATTAAAGGTTCCATATCCCAATCTAGATTTATATATGTCAAATCTTTTATGTGCATCATTCACAATCTCTCATACACAGAGGACGGGAATGGTAAGAGAATACTCTCTTATAACCTTAATTGGTTAGTAGGGAAGATTCAAGATGTCGGATTGAATTCTCGTTCGCGTGATGGGTCGTTCAAGGTGAAAGAGATCTTTTTAGTGATATTGTCAATGAATTCCGCACTATGTTTCAATTATTAGCAAGCACAATTTTTCTTTTTGTTTGATGTAATTTTTCCAATCAAATTTCGTAGTGCGTATGGTTTTATTTTCCTTCTTCCTTCATTTGTTTTATTTTTAAAAATGCTAAAGAAAACTTTTAACAAAAAAACATAAATAATTAATAAGCTTCAATACAACTAATATATAATGCTAAAATTAAAAATAAAGACTTAATTATTAGACTTTGATGACGATGGGTAATTTTCATGAATCTCGGGAAAGAACAAGTCCACGATCGGCAAACAATTCATCATTGCCCACAGGGGCACTAACTCTGTTTCTGATGATAGAGGCATAGTGGTAAGATTGTGATGAGTCTTGTAATGACTTAACAGAAGATGGTCAACATGGGTAGCAACCCATAGATAAGGGCCACTTTGTCTAACATCATAATAAAAGTTCGGTTTCCCCGCATCTTGCGCCCCAAATCTAGCCCTTAATTTTCTTTCCTGATGAAAACATTCATGAGAGTCGACTTTGTCATACTCGATAAAAGCGAAGCCTTGAAAACCATGCCTGCTTGTTGACACAAGGTGGACTCTTTTAACCGCCGTATAACCTGCGTCATCATGAAGCATTACCTTCATCCACGCTACATCCTTCATTGTGCCTATGCCATTTACAAAATGAATAGGGATATTATGCACAATGTAAGTGAAAGGATAGACGTAACCAGAACGTGATTGTGGTTCCGTTAACCCAACCATATATATGTTTGATAAGTTTAGAGAGAGAATAATGAAAAAAGTTAAGAATAAATGTTTGATAAATTTTGATAAACAACTAAAGCATTAGGACGTATTTATAGACCAAATTGAATAGTATAACGGCTACAAGCATGTACAACGGCTATATATACTGCTAGAGTTATACCTTTTTGCATGCATTATTGGTCAAATAATGTTGATTCGAAAAAAAAACAATTCAAAAAGTAATAACGGTTGTGATAAAGCCGTTCTTCAAATAAAATATAACAACGGTTTATAAAACAACCGTTTTTCATAAATATAACAACAGTTTTCAATCACCGTTCTTGATATAAAACTAGAAAACGGTTATCGTAAAACCGTTGCTAATAATCGATAACGGTTGTACAAAATCATTGAGAACAATAATCTACAACAGTTCTACTGTAAACCGTTGAGGATAATAGACAACGTTTTTCCAAAATCCGTTGTAAACAAAAATTTCATAACGGTTGAAAGGAAAATCGTTTCCTAAATATATTGCGCACCTGAGGTTTCCGCTAATATTTGGACAACGGTTATCTATATTAAGTTATTGTATGCAGTAACCCGTTGTTATAGGGTCGTTGTTAATGTGCATAATTGGCGTAGTGATAACAAATAATGTATAAGTAATTAATAACTCAAATAGATTTTTGGGTGAATTTGTAGAAGTTCTACTCTCTTTCGATCCTTTAACTACATTAATCTCCTACAAAATAAAGCTAATATTATGCGACTCAGATGAATATAAATTAATAGCAATCAACAATAATTCAACTCAATAACACCAAAAATTTACAGAATTTCCCACAAAAGATACTAAATTAACATGATATATATCACATTGATGAGGTTTAAGTCGTCACACCCTTTCAAACAATATTTATAAATCCAACGAACAACTATCAAGTGGTAAGTCGAAGTCGATCCATGGAACGGTGTGTTTTGGGTTCTAAGTCTATTATCTCAATTTATGCATGTGTCACAGTAATTGGAGGTTTTGGGTTTATAATGCTAAACTAAGGAAATGTAAATAAAAGCAATTAAAGAAAGTAAGAAATGTAAACAAATGAAATAACAAGCACTAGGGTGTCATGGGTTCATAGAGAAACATGGTATTATCATAGTAATGAATCCGGTAAATGATTGTAGTTATGTTGGAATCGAGTTGATTTATGTCTTACAATCTCTAGAGAGATTAGGTCCCGGAGCCGATCTTATAGCTTTACAACACCTGTAACGATTCATTCTCCCTATTAAACTATATGCATAGTCTAAAAATCCTTGAGTTGATTTATATCTTACAAGTCTTGTTGAAAGGATAGTGAATTATGCTAGGTTGTCAATCAAGCATTTGATCAAACATAACATGTGCATAAGTGAAAAACCAACATTCAAATCATTCATATGAGCTCATTAAGCAAAGATCTAAACCCATGGTTACTCCCCTAATCCCCCACTAATCCTAGAAACAAAACTACTCACTACACATCATGATTATCATGCTAACAATGTTGTCATCCATCATAACACAAGTGAGCATAATAATTAAGTAAGGTATTAAATAAAGAATTAGCAAGTAAATAAAGAGAGATCAAGAAATTATACCAAAAAATAAAGGAATGGAAGTAAATCTTGAATAAAGATGAAGACTTGTCACTAATCTTCAAAATAAAACCCAAGAAATCCAAATATAAAAAATTGAAGAAGATTGCATGAACAATATTGAAAGTTTGATTATTGAAAGATTAAGGTAATTGAGGAAAGATTAAAGTCTAATATAATCTAATATAAGGGCTTAACCTAAACTAAGGAGGCATTCCCTCCAAATTATTACAAATGAGGTATATATAGTAAGTACAAGATTAGGGTTGATTAAGGGCTTAAAAGACGATTAAACCCCTTAAGGAAGTCCAAAGACTTGCTAGTGCCAGAGTAACTCGTGGGAGTCCTTGCTTGAAAGAAGACACCCTGCTTGAGAACTCGCTCGAGCTCTGGGAACTCGTGCGAGTTGTTGCACAGTTGGCCTATTTAAGCTCTAATTTTATAACGGACGTCATTTTCTCATCCGAACTCCTATTGGAGTGATTCAAAAGCCTAGACCACTTGATTTTTAGACGTTGTTCCATGTATCATAGTTTCAGGGTAAAACAAGTAATTCTTTATTTGGGTCCGAGCAATGTCCTATTGAAGTCGCTCCTTTGTCGTCATTATTGAACAATAACTCGAGGGGAGTTAGCGTCCAAACCATCCTAAATCTTGATTTATTGACTTAGACCTTTAGTCTTGGTCTCCTCTTTGATGCTTGGTCATTGGATACGGTCAATTTAGCTCCGAAATGCTCTAATTAAGCAAGGTTAGCACTCTTCTCCTACCAAAGGCAGCAAAACCTCATAGAATAACAAATAAGAAGCTAAAGACAAGAAACAACCCTAATAACCATGTAAAAGTATGTAGAACGAAGCTAGTTAGGGGACTAAATGTGCGTAAATATGAGCCACATCACATATACTTTCGGATATCACATCACTATAACTTAGGCTTGCACCGTTATACTTACTTGTAGTAGAAACCAACATGATAACACATATCTTCGGAAATCAAACAAAAAAACTTGTAATCTAACATATGGATAATAAACATGTTGTCACGAAAGGAGTGACAACAAATAATAAACACGAGTTTTAAAAATTTCCACATTTGCATATACCAGTATGCGCCTACTTATTAAATAAATATACCTTGTAGTGGTTGAAACCACTTTCTAAACAAAGTTATACTGATGCACCCAATTAAACCTTCAAGAACAAGTTTTATTGCAAATAAATGGCACATCAATAATACTTTATTAAAGAGCGAGATTGAGGGAAAAGAGACGATGGTTTATGATGTAAAATTAGTAAAATTTACTTGATAATGGCGGCTTCGAGAGAGAGGGGTTGCGAGAAAGAGGATTTGTGTCCAAGGGTTATTAGGAATAGTTGAGTTGAAGGGGTTTTAATATGGGTATATATATAAGAGGGTGAAATATTACAACAGTTCTTCTAACAACCGTTGTCTTTTGTCACTTTTTACAATGGTTCTTGCATAACCGTTGTCTTTTGTCACGCTTTTAACAACGGTTATTGGCATAACCGTTGTCTTTTATCATTTACAACGGTTGTTCTCATAACCGTTGTCTTTTGTCACACTTTTTACAACGATTCTTGCAAAACCGTTGTCTTTTGTCATACTTTTACAGCGGTTCTTGCATAGCCGTTGTCTTTTGTCATTATTTTAACAACGGTTATGCCAACAACCGTTGTCTTTTGTCATTTACAACGGTTTTTTCTATAACCGTTGTCTTTTGTCACACTTTTTATAACGGTTCGTCTAACAACTATTGTAAAAACGATGAATAAGTTTCGCGCCTGGGTTTTCGCCAATGTTTGACAACGATACTCTTAATACCGTTATTATATGAAATAAATCGTTGTTTTTTGTTCGTTGTTAATGCTCATATTTGGCTTAGTGCATGGCAACATGAATATCGTTTAAAATATCATGCTGCAGTTTTACAATGTACTAAAGACGTTAAAACGCAATTTTACCGCATTAAACAATATTATAATGTGTTATTGGTTGATTAAAAGACGTTACAATGGGACGGGAAACGATAAAATGCGGTATCTAGTATCGAGGATTGTTAATAAGCCATCTTGGAAGGTTGTGTGGAGAAGACAAGTAAGAAATAGTTTCAGAATGTAACGCTTAGTATCGAAAGAGTTTTTTGCATGAACCTTGTAGAAGTTCATAGTGAGAAACTCCAAGGTGAGATTATGTAATTGTTGATGTATGACAAAGCACAAATACTTTTGTCGACTATTTGTTTGTTCGGTAAATAACCGTTTTCTGAACATCAAAATTGTAGTTTGAAAATATAAGATTTAATTTTGAGTAATAAAAACATTGTAACAGCTCAGTCTGTACACCAGCTTGCAGATATTGTCCGTTTTGAGAAAACCTCTCTCGCACGGCTTTAAAACGCGTCTACAAGCTCCCTTGTAGACGCGTTTTAAAGCCGTGCAAGAGAGGTTCTCTCAAAGCGGACAATATCTGCAAGCGGGTGTACGGGATGGGCTATACAAATGGTATTTGAGCCGGTGGCCACTCTGGCCAGCGAGTTAGGTCGCTATGCCCCGAGGGGTGGGAGGTTCCCATGTCCTAAGGAGGTGAGAGGTTCCCACATCGGTGGGAGATGAGAATTAAGCATGCTTTATAAGTATGTGAACACCTCTCCCTTACAAACACGTTCTAAAGCCATGCTAGAGAAGTTCTCTCAAAGTGGACAGTATTGCAAGGGGGTGTACGGAATGGGCTTTTACAAAAATGAATTCATTTTTAATTATCAAATAAGAAGTATTTGAGTTTCAAAAAATAGAAATTTGAATTTTTAATGAATTTCAAGCATTGGCACCAAGTCGAAAATTGAATATTCGTCTTGAAATCATGTCGAAAATTGAAAATTCGTCTTGAAGCCAACTCTAATTTTTAAAATTTTCAAATATTTGATTTTGGCGGCAAGTTTTAAATTCAAATTTAGAGTTAGTTTTTTTTTAATATTTTTTTATCATTAACTTTCGCGCCCCGTCTCATGAATAACGTTTTATTTACTTAAAAAATAGATATTTTTCGAATTTTTTTTTAAAAAGTTCCATATTTTATTAAAATTATTTTTAAAGTAATTTACTCAAAGTCGAAAATATAAAAAATATCTTCAAATTGGTCAAAAAAATGAAAAAGAGTTGGAAAATTACAGAAAAACATTCTTTTTTAAAATTTTATTCTTGTTAATGATTTAATTGTTATTTTATTTCGAGTCAATTTCGGGTTTTCTTTCAGATCGGGTAAGATTTTGGGTTATCATTCGGGTCGAGGCAACAGTCGGGTCAAATAAGGTCCGGTCAGTACATGAACTAGGTTGACTAGCGTCACAAGTCATCTCGGATTGGGTTGGGTTCGATTTTAGGTCATCCGTAATCGGGTTACGTCGGGTTACATGTCATGATTGGGTCGGTTTTTGGTGTCAATATTTCCGGGTCCTTTATGGGTTGGGCCATACTTTCCAGCTACGATAAAAAAAGTATATAAGCGCATAAATACAATAACCTTAACGAACCCTTAGTACCCCAGATGTGATGCCTTTACCAAGGGTACTAAGTTCCGGCCTTGTATGCTAGTACTGAAAGGAAGGGTACAACCTTGGAGAAAACTTTTTTTCTCTCTCTGGTGTTTCTCACTTTATGTCAGACTGAATAAACTGAATAATATATGACAAACCCTCTTATATAAAATGAGATAAACCGGGTTGTTTCCTTAACCCTACCCCTAGGGTTCGATTAATGTTATTATACACAGACTCATAATTACACTAACCTCGTACCTTTTATTTATGACATTGTTGTCAAATTAAGACATCTAGACACAGAAACCATTTAAGTGTTAAATTGACTTCGATTTCTAGCAAGGCATATCGGCCATGTAGACTCAAGCGGGTTAATTCGCATAAGACAGTGAACATAACTCCTTCAGTCACCCACTTGTACATAGACCTGGAAAAATCAACCTGACCCGATCCGGAAAGGCTGAATCGAGATACGAAATTGACCCGAACTACATACAACACGCGAATGTGACCCGTAACCCAAATTAATCGTAATAGGCCCGACACGAAATGACCAATCCTAAACCACCCAACCCGAAAATGACCCGACGAAACATAACTCTAATGAACCGATCGACTTGTTTGACTCGAAACATACCCGACCAACAAATTTGAAACGAACCTGTAACCTCGAAATGACCCGACACGACTCGAACTGACCCGAAAATATATTACACTCGAAATGGCCCGGCCTGAACCCAACCTGACTAACCCGTTTACCAGGTCTACTTGTATATGTACCTATAAGAACCATACTAGTCATTTTGCTACTATCATCTCAACTGAGAATGAGGTTGAAAATGTGTCAACCATATATATCCCAATCGTTTTTCTCGAATCTCTGAGTTGACTTGTTAGAAAGTAGATGGATGACAATTATCGCATTGGAGCGCGAGAACTCATTTACTGTAACACCCCAATTTTTTCAGGAGTCTTTAGCTAGGCCTCCCAAGTAAATAGAAGAGTTATCATCTCAGTTTTCTGAGGCAGTGTATAATAAAGTATAGCAATCCAAAGTACTTTAAATAAAATTAACCAATAAATGTCTTATTACATTTGTTAACTGATTAAATTTAAACTTTAATATACGCAGCGAAAAATAAATAAAATTACATATAAAGTCGAAGTTAAACTAAAGTGATCTAGATAACAACTATGGTCCGAGTTTGACTCACGTCCTAATGCTCCCAAGTCAGCTAACTCAAGTACCTGTCAGTCAATCTGCTCCCCGATAATTGGTTCATCACAGGTGTTCACATAATACACAGTCAACCAAACGGTTGAGTAGAATAAAAATCAACAGCCAATAACAAGTATAATATGAATATGCACGCTATGATATGCAAGTGCCAACACAACTGAGCTCATCTCCTGAAACACCCGTTCATCCCGCCAATCCTTGGCCTGTGGTATCCATCATCCCAATACAAGATTGAGGTATCCATCATCCCAAAAAAAGTTGCGGTATCCATCATGCCAATATAAAACTGAGGTATCCAATGCCAATGTCATGCCAACAATAATTAATCATCTCAGAACGAGTCTGAGGAATCCAATGCAAATGATATAAAGAAACCAACAATATATAATCCAGCCATATATAATCCACATCCAATAATTCATCCAATGACAATTATCCACACAATTCCACAATTACGCTTATGCCAATTAAATAGTAAGACAAGTTGAGTAGTTATCCTATCTGACAAGCAAATTTCAATAATGCAATCCAAGCTAATCAGCTAATTATATTTTTTCACGGATCGTCACCTAGAAATTACGATATTATAATTACTAACTATTTAATTACATAAAACATTTACACTAATTAATTAATTATTTAAATCACATAATTACGGAAACTAATAATTTAAAACCCGTTTCAAAACAAAACCCAAAACCCATCTTTACACGGTTGAGACCCGCGACAACCACCATCCAATCAACACCCTAAAACCGCTACCCATCACGGCTCTCCTCACCACCAACACCACCTCCCAACTGCCGCCTACAACAACCACCTTACCAACCACCAATCACGGGCCCACAACATCACAAACACACGTCCTAAATAGCCCGACACCTTGCTCACACAACACACTCACACAAACCCCCATGGAAACCAGGGGAGCCACCGTGATCTTCCTTGACCCACGGTGGTTCCACCACCAGCACTGCCTCACCACGACGAACATAGCCAGCCCAACAACCATCCCTACACTCGCCGACACAACCGCACATCACTCCCTCTGTTTTCTCGCATCTCCGGCCATCCTCACACCAACCACCCACAACTCAAAAACACCGCCAACCCTTCCTCCTGCCACGACAAGCAATACACACGATACAAATCCCGTCTCAAGCACTCGACACACTCCCGCATAAACACCAATAACCACCATCCCCACTGGTCAACGGCGGTCAAACAAGGATCACGACAACCTAGGCTAGATCACGATCACATGGCACGGTCAAAGGGGTAGTCTAAGGTGGTCAACGACATAATTTAATTAAAAGACGAAAGCTTATAAGATGGTTTTATAAATCTTACCAGAGGCAAATTGTAAAGATCTAGAACACCTTTATTTTTTTCTCCTGATGCTGCCTATGAATTTTATGTGCAATAAAGTCTCTATGGGAGGGTTTACTTGCTTATATAATAGTAGAATATGATTTATTAGGAAACTGACAAGAATTAGGAAACCTCTTTTATTATTATCTAATATTATTATAATTACTAATTATATATTATATCATATTCTTTTATTAAAATATTATCTCTCGTATTATTATTATTATTATTATTATTATTATTATTATTATTATTATTATTATTATTATTATTATCAGTCTTACGATTATTATAATTATAAAGAATATATTTTATAAAATAACCGTTGACTGACCATTGACCAAGTCATTAAAATACGGGGTATTACATTTATACTACTCTTACTTTTCGAGGGGCCAAGAAACAATAAACTCCCTTCATAATAGAGGAGCAAATTCTCTCTTGTCTAACCATATTCTATCACATGCTCCATGCACACTCAACGATCAACCAAAAACCCCAGACGTCAAAGTATACACTTATTCACATATACACAAAAGTCAAAGACTCAGGTATAAAGATCAAAACAAGTCAACAACTTGCAAAGAACCTTACTAACACTAAGGAAGTGTTTGGTTGGGTATCTTGAAATGGAATGGAATTGATTTAGTCCATTCCATTGTTTAATTGAGGTGTTTTGAAATGGAGTAGATATCCAATTGATTTTAACTCCACCTCAACCCATTGGAATCTCATACCCACCTTTCCCCTTGGATTCAAACTTCATTCTCACCAAGTTATGATGAACCAAACAAGATTAGGCAAGTATGGATTTAGAACCCCATACCACCATACTATCAAACTCCATTTCATAACCTTCCAACTTATTGAACCAAACTACCCTAAGTAAATACCCAGTAAAGTCTTTTTTGGTGGTTTAGTTAAATGTATATTCTTCAACACATACCCATGCATCTAGCTTAGTATTTCCACACCCATGACTTATAGAACGTATCCATGAACCACCGTACATATTAATCATCCATAAGTATTTAAAATATCCCAACATAATACCCTGGCTGGAGATACAAACAATGACATCATTTAAATGGAGTTCCACAACTAAGTCACGCGTTTAGTGATCTATTTCATCTATATAAATTATTGAGGGAGAAATGACCATATCCAAACCCAACCCGACCTGATATATTATTGACCCGAAATGAGCTGACCCGATAACAACACGACTTGAACCGAAAGATTAGGCTGATCCGATATAACCCAACCCAACTCAACTCGACCCAACTGGCCCGATTACCACTTCTACTTACCAAGCCAAAGGTCATCAGGTATTCATATAAATCCTTGATTAGTTCATATTCCAATTAGACATTTTCTCCCACTAATAGAGTAATAGTCTAATATTAGACTAATTCTACACATTTGAATACGCCATACGCATTTCCAAATTTTCAGCAAATGTCATTTATGATGTCACTAACACATTATCTGCCGTCAAAAACACTTAAATGAAGACCACAAGAAAAATGCACGTCCCATCTACAGACAATTTGACACACTGCTATATGAAATATTTATGAATCATTATTATACATGGCTCCCGCCGGCAAAAAGGGTCAATCGGGTTGGGTATGGGTCGCGTTTGTTTGGATCAGGTCATTTTGGGCCTGACACATATTTCGGGTCGGGTTGGATCGGGTCGGGTCGCTTCGGGTTTTGGGTTAATTTCGGATGACCTGTTGTCGGGTCATTTTCGGGTATGGGTCATTTTTGGTCATGTTGCTTACAAGTTAAAGGCTTAAGTACTTTAGTTAGTACTATTTTAATTACGAAATACTTCCTCCCATTCTATATGATCTTTCACATTGGTTTTGGACCAATATTTAGTAGAGTGGTAATATGTGGAGGAAAATGAAAATAGGAGAGAGAATGTGTGGCTACATGTTATATTAATCACAAATAATAGACAAATAAGAAAAGCGGAAGATCGTTGTGAATTTTCCGTTTCAGGAAATGTGGAAGATGTTACTGAATAGGAGGGAGTAGTAATTTGCAAATATAACTATTTATTAGGGACTGTGGTAACCAATGAAATTTTATTTTGATATATATAATATTAATATGACTTAGTATTAGTCATTTTGGGTTCTTTTGGGTGACATCAAATCATTTGAGATTGGGTAAATTATGAGCCGGGTCTTTTCGGTTTGGGTCACCTCGGGTCGGGTCAACATAGGGTCAGACAATGTTCGGATCGGGTCGGGTCGGGTCGGGTCAATTCGGGTTTCGAGTCGTGTTCGGGTCAAGCAAGGTCAGGTCATTTTCTGGTCTTGGGATCAGCCTTTTCGGGTCGGGTCATTCAGGTCTTGCCCAATTTACCAGGTTTACTCTGAATGAAACTAAATGGCAAACTTAGAGCACCCACATTGAAGAGGATTGACCATCCTCTTAGATGAGAGAGGGTCCTAAGAAGATGTCATCTTCAAAGTGATAACTGTAACAGCCCCGTACTCCGAGGCACCTTACCAAGGACTACCTCCGAATACAAGGATGTTAGCATCTCGGTTTTCCGAGACAGTGAACATCATAGTAACCATAATGAAACATTAAAAGTAAATATAATTTAAAGTGATTATAAAACTCTCCATAAATCGGAGTACAAAATCCAAACCAAAACAAAAGTGATAACTAAATAAGTCTGCGTAAGCTAAGACAAAACTCGTGAAGACTCCACCCTGCTAACCCGCCGCATAGTCAACAGTCATCATCGTCAATACCTGCTAAACCAACTGATCACCATCCCCGAATGGATCACCACAGTTTTTAAAACAAATACGGGGTCAGTTAACTGAACAACTATATACAGTAAGCAATGTAAACAAAACAGAACAAACACCACACCGCCACCATCACCATCACCAGACACCACACATCAAGTAACCGACTACACACCGAAGTGTGTAGCCCTGCCAGTGGGGAACGCAGCCACACCACCTAACCACCCATAATACCCAAGTCCCTTAATGAGCACATCCCTCCTGCGCTGAGAGAACGCAGGAGGCGAACAATGGGGGTGAGACCACCTCTCACAATGGCTCACAAAATCACAATACCGATCACATCTCAAAATCACACCCAACACCAACATCCACCACCAACAACGCCATCACAACACTGTCACAATCATAGAATCATATCGCATTACATATCACAAGATCGTCACATTAATACAATATACAGTTCTACAATCAACTTAGTTGCTAAACCCTATCTCAACAAGCAAATCTGGACACAAGCAGTAGATCAGAATGCTTCTTCTACGAAGTCTCCTCCTATAACGAAGAAATTACATCACATAAGGCACAAATCCCCAAAAAACCCCATTAGGGTTACATATGATAGGCTAAAAGACTCAATTAAAGACTTACCCTGACGATTACGGGATTAAGATTCGTGAAAACCCCAACAAATGATAAAGATGCGCCGCAGAATGAAGGATTAGAAGGAGAAGCAGTTATCGATGCTTAGGTTTTTGTTTTAAAAGTGAATAAACGATTTCCTGCTTCTCGTTATAATATATATTTTTTCCGCCAAAAACCGACACGAACTGGACACTCGGTCGAGTACACGACACTCGACCAAGTACAATGCACTCGACCGAGTACACGCCACTCGACCGAGTGCTCCGCACTCGTCCGAGTCCCCAACTCCTAGAACAATGACAGGCCAATTCACATGGGCACTCGGTCAAGTACCCTATACTCTGCCGAGTGTCCCAATACTAAATATCACGGGTATTATAGTCTTCCCTCCTTAAAAATGAACTTCGTCCCCGAAGTTCAAACCATGCCAACAAAAGACCAACAAAAGACAAACACCAAAACTGACGACACTACCACATGGCCGACACATAACCAAAACATAACCTAACTTAAGCCAACTAACCTGAAACAAAACCAAACTCAAATCAAAACCAATCAAAACTTGACTCAAAACTATATAAAAACACATGCGATCATCTCCTACCCCCCTAAAAAAACAAGGTTACGTCCCCGTAACCAACCATAC
>VHZZ01015017.1:30579-44622 GCA_009801015.1 Silene noctiflora
AGGTTGTTCTTAGGCCTTTATAACGAAGATATAAAGGTTATTTCTATACTTTTTATGTCGATTTAATTGCGTATATTGCATTTATATTAAAGTATTTTTTGATATAATCCTAAAGTTGATATTAATACGATTAATATTATAGCGAAATATACGATATTTCCTACACTACATTGAAGGGTGGAAGGCTCATCCTAACTTTCGTTGGGGAAATTCTCAGGCTGGACCATCATTTGGCTCTCCCAGAGGCCAGTTTATCCAGCGACCACAGGGACAACCATTTCATCATTAAGTACCACAACGAACCAACCCCACCAAGCTCATCAATGTCCATGGAAGACATGATCCGGGCTCTCACTCTCAGTATTACTCAAGATAGAGCAGACAACAAGCAAAATTTAAAGAATCTTGAAAATCAGGTGAGTCAGCTAGCCACTGCTGTCAATCGATTGGAAGCTAAACAGTCGGGTGCTCTACCATCTCAAACGTTAGAGAATCCAAGGAAGAATGTGACTGCGATGTCCTTGAGGAATGGAAGGCAATTAGTAGAGGTAGAGAAGCCTAAAGCTAAACGGCATGTGCTGAAATGTTTGGGCTGTGTAATGCACCCGCAACATTTCAGCGCTGTATGATTAGTATTTTCTCCGAGTATGTGGAGAATTTCATTGAGGTATTCATGGATTTTTTTACTGTGCATGGTGACTCATTTTATGCATGTTTGAATCATTTATCACTTGTTTTGAAGCGTTGTTTTGAAACTAACCTTGTACTTAATTCTGAGAAATGCCATTTTATGGTTGAGTAGGGTATAGTGTTGGGACACGTTGTATCGGGTAAGGGGATAGAGGTAAATAAAGCTAAAATTGATACAATTAAGAGTCTACCTTATCCTACTAATGTGCGCGAAGTTCGCTCCTTTCTTGGACATGAAGGGTTTTATAGACGATTCATTAAGGATTTTTCCAATATTGCACAACATTGTGAAAATTGCTGCAAAAGGAGGTTGACTTTGTGTTTGTTGAGGATTGTAAGACGACATTTAATCAGCTGAAAACCCGTCTTACCACTGCTCCGATTATTCAGGCTCCTATTTTGTCTCTCCCATTTGAGATCATGTGTGATGCGAGCGATTATGCTCTTGGGACCGTTTTGGGTCAAAAGAATGGGAAAGCTTATCATGTTATTCATTATGCATTTATAACCCTTAATGATGCACAACGTAACTACTTTACTACTGAGAAAGAGATGTTGGCTGTTGTGTTTGCTTTAGAAAAATTTCGTTCTTACTTGCTTGGTACTAAAGTTGTTATTTATACAGATCATGCTGCACTTCGTCACTTGATGGTGAAGAAGGAAGCCAAGACGAGGTTAATCCGTTGGATTCTTCTCTTTAGTGAGTTCAATGTTGAGGTGAAAGACAAAAAAGGAGCAGAGAACGTGGTTGCAGACCACTTGAGTCGGATGGTAAGTAATGGTGCCCTTGACCAAGGTTCTGAGGTGGTAAAGGGAGTTTTTCCTGATGAAACTTTATTTTCTTTACTTACTATAGAACCTTAGTATGCTAATATTGTTAACTATTTGGTCTCTAACAAGTTTCCWGCTTGGTTTTCTAAAGCTCAGAAGGATAAGATTTGCAGTGACGCGAAATATTATGTATGGGATGAACCGTACTTATGGAAGTATTTTTCTAATTAGATCATTAGATGGTGTGTTTCCGAGAGTGAGATGACTACTATGCTCACCTTTTGTCATTCCGATGGATGTGGTCTCCACTTCGGGTCCAAAAGAACAGTAAAAAAGGTGCTCGATTGTGGTTTCTACTGGCCACACCTATTTCGGGATGCTCGCGGGTTTTGTAAGTCTTGTGACAACTGTGAAACAGTGGGGAACATATCCCAACGAAATGAAATTCCCCAAAATCCCCATAATTTATTGTGAAATATTCGATGTATGGGAGATTGATTTCATGGGACCGTTCCGTAATTCTTCGAGATTTATTTACATATTACTTGTTGTTGATTATGTATCGAAGTGGGTAGAAGCAATACCCACTAAGACTGATGATTCTAAAGTTATTGAAGATTTTATCAACTCTTTTATATTTGTCAGGTTTGGATTTCTAAGAGACATACTAAGTGATCATGGGACGCATTTTTGCAATCGTACAGTCGGTGCTTTACTGAAGAAGTACCATGTGACTGACAAAGTTTTAACTGCTTACCACCAGCATACTAATGGACAAGCTGAAGTGTCAAATAAAGAGGTAAAATCTATTTTAAAGAAGACGATCAATGCCAATCGTAAGGATTGGAGTCAACGCTTGGAAGATGCGTTGTGGGCTTACCGTACCGCTTATACGACACCCATAGGTATGTCTCCGTACCGGTTAGTATTTGGAAAATCATGTTATTTGCCAGTAAAGTTGGAGCATCGAGCTTATTGGGCGGTGAAGAGTTTCAATACAATCTTGGTGGGAGAGGGTGAAAGTCGGAAGCTGGAGTTGCAAGAGCTTGAGGAAATATGAAATGACTCATATGAGAATACGACCATTTACTAGTAAAAAACGAGATTATTTCATGACAAGATGATATCTAGGAAAGAGTTTACAGTTGGTCAGAAAGAACTCCTTTTCTAATCCCGTTTTAAGCTATTTCCGGGCAAATTGAGGCCACGTTAGGTAGGACCATATGAAGTGTCGGATGTTGCATTTCATGGAGCTATTGAAATACGTAGTTTGGCTACTAACAAGATTTTGAAAGTGAATGGTCAACGATTAAAGCTATACTACGAGGGATTTCGAGTCGAGACGGTGGAGAGTTTGACATTCATTGACCCAATTTATGAAGATGAATTCCAACACTAAGTCGAGCGAACAACTATAAACAAAAGCGCTAACGGGAGGCAACCCTGGTTTTGTATCCTTTTTCTTTGTAACAATTCTTTAGTTGTGGCTCATAGTCAGTTAGTTAATTTCATATTAATTAGTAATTCGAAATAATAGCATATTTATATTTATTACTCATTTCATTTATTTTTGTTTTGATGGTTTGCTATATGTACTAGGAATATTGAAGAATATTGCAATACGGAAAAAGCAAAAAGTCGTGAAAATAGAAGGACAAGAGTCGAGGTTTCGAGATGGTATGGAGGGTCTTGGTAGGCTCAACACACTCAGGGCCTCGAGAGCACTAATTAGGCGCGCATACGCGCTATGACAAAGTAATGAGGCAGCCTCTAAACATAGAATTGCGCGTTCGACGTTCAACCTACGTGCGATAGACGCGCGACCTATGTTCGTCACAGGTTCACCCTATGTTCCTCTCAATGTCGCGTTCCCTCAGATATTTTTCCCCTTTCTTGTTCCTTCAACTACTTCTCCCTCTTTTCATCTTATTTCCAAAAATTAAATAATTTATACACAAACCCTCTTTTAATTTGTTGCTTCAATTTCGTGCACCGTTTTATCATAAAACCAACCTAGATTGCAATTTGTTCAAAAATTTGGGTTTTATAAACCTAAATTTCTGGGCTTTCGACAACCATTCACCAAAAAATTCCCCAATTCGTGTTCGTTCATAGCTTTATAAACGCAATTTCGTCCTAAATACTGCTGAAATTGGGCGAAATATTGGTGTTTTCGAAACCCTAATTTCTGGAATTGCCAATTGCTATTTAAATTGAGACGATTTAAGGAGTTTGTTTGCATTTGTCCGATCGATTTCGAGCTTCTTGGATTTCGACAATCCCGTGTTTTCCTCCAAACAGTTGTTTCATTCACTGCTAGTTCGAAACCGAGGCCTATATTGCTGCGTTTTGTTCGAAAAATCAGGATTTTCTAATCCTACTTTCAGAATTTCGTTACTTCTTTGATTGGTATGCAAGTTCTCATATTTTTTGTGTTCTATTTCCCTTATGGTATTAATTCATTTCTCGTTGCACGAGTAGCCCACTCGTGAGCGCTTATACTCACTTTCAGTTGTCTGTTGCCGTGGACATGGGCCACCCATGCGCTAGTAGTGTTTTAGGCGGTGACACTTCTCCCACGGAACTTTGTGTTGACAAAGCACGTCATTGGCGGTTACCGATTTGAAAGTCAAGAAACCGATGAATGGTTTGAATATGCCTGCATTTGTGGAGTCGCCACCAATTTTTGTGGATAATTGGACCCCTTCGAATACTTCGTATCATGTCAAGACACAAAGTAATGACATAGACACTAAAAAATTCGGCGCCCTTAGCATTCCATGTCTAGAATGACTCTCGCGATGCCAATGAACACTGGTGTTCACAGATATCTGAGTAAGGGGTGAGGGTACGTATTAAGAAGCTCATACTAGAACACCTAATCCCGCCCACCTCAATAGCGGCCTCTTCTAATGATCAGGGATTGTCGTCTATACTCGATATGTCATTAGTTATATGCATGCAATGCAGCATGTAATTGATTAATCCTAACATGTGAATTAAACTAAGTCGGTTGACATATAAATCTAGCAAGTAATTAAGTCAAAGTTCATATTTACATTCATTACATGTGAATAAGCCATATAAAAAAATCATGATATAAATTAAATGAAATAAAATTACAAAAGGATAAATGAATCCATGTCGTAAATATGGCTTAAAAGGATTTAAGAATAAATAAAAGAAAAAAACTAAAATAATTAAACACGTCGAAAAGTGATAATACAGATAGTATTTAATTATAACCGAATTAGAAAACTACGTCAGAACGAGACGAGTTCAGAGGCAGAAGCCAACCCAGAACAGGCGCATCATGTGTTTCTCCCTCTGGAAGAAGCGCATCACTTTGTGCGACTGTTCTCGATTTGGATTATGACTGTGAAACTCAGACTCACGTGTTGTTATCTCTCGTTGGTTAGTTTAAGAATATTATTAATATTGAAGTTGAATTGAAGTGTTTTAACAGATTATGCATGAATAAGAAATCGTCATAAAGTAGAAAACATGTATCAAAGTCGAATTTTGAATGATTTGATATTGGAAAATCGAACCATTGAAAATCCGGGTTGAATAAATGACGAAATGCGCAAATATTGATTATAAGGGATTTAAGTCGAAGAAACAATTAAAATAACTTGGAAACTGGAATTTATATAAACAAAACGGATTAAAACGAAAAGGGACGAAATAATTGGTACTCGAGGAAGAAGAAGAAGAGAAGCAGCAGATAAGAAGTCCCTAGAAGGGCCGCACCAAATCCTGCGACTATTCCAGAAGGCGCAACTGCTGTTGCGTTTCTTCTCGACAGTCTTTCCCTGCTGATCCATCAAAAAGGTTTGAAAACTTATGGTTTTGAAAACATATTTACGGCGTAGACTCTTACATAATTATAAATACGTAAATAAAATACAATTGGGATTCACACCCTCATACTTACATGTTTGCAAAGACAAAACGACTTAATTCGACGAATGTAACGAAGATGCCTTTTAAAAAGGATTTTAGAAAAAAAAATGATTGATTAATTAAGGTGTAGTGGTCAAATTGGTAAGTCTATGCAAAACGTGACTGGTACCTAGAATGATCTAGGCTTACGTGGTCGAGAAAGCTCAAGCACGTAGGCGTCGTAGCAATAGCACGTGGTCTTAGAATGCAAAGAGCGAGAAGAGAAGAGGCGGACAGTCGCATGAATAATATGTGAGGCGGAGGCCTCTATTTATACTAATCCCGAGGTGATATTTTTGGAAAGATTAACATACGGAAAGAATCCAGGAAGATCTGGACGCTGCTGGAAACAAGCCCAGGAAGAGGCGCAATAGGTTGTGCGCCCTCTCCTGGAGGTGTTTTTCCTTCAGCTGCGGAGATTTCCGTGTTTTTAGAATTTATAAAAAATTTGTTTTCCTTATTTCGTCAAAATAAGATATTTTCGAAAACTTAAGAATATTTGAGATATTTTAAGGTTCTTAAAAATATCCCGACTTAGATTTGAGACGGTTTTTGAGAAAATGACGACGGTTTCTGAAAATGAAGACGGTTTTTGACCCGGACTCCAAATGTACCCTAATTACTTCCAAAACGACCGAATCGGCGTGCAGATGAAAAAGAAGGGGTTGACACGACTATTTAGAAAATCGTTTGACGTCGAATTAATAGAATGTCGTAATAACGCTTCGTATGCTAAACATGCGGTCCAATCATCATCAGATTTTTGGCGAAGGGTGCAAAAACGAGGTATCTACAGAGCCCCCACTTTGACTAAGGCTTGGACAAGGCGAAACTCAAAGTATAGTCCTCAGGTCAATCGATTATTACAACCTAAAGAATATGGCGACGCGAGGGGGTTCAAGGAGACTGAACCAAGGACCTGTCGTCGGGAACATTTTAGAGTCTGTCGACTTCCAGGGAGGATCGTTTAAAGTCCAATAGACTACGTGAGGAAGCTCGCGGGCCATAAGAAGAAATCATACCTGAAACACCCCTGAGTGAAACGTGACTGAAGGCGCTTCGACAAAACTCGTTTGTCTAAAGATAACTTGGTGTTTGAAGGCATTAAGGGTGACAAGGCTTCTGAAGAAACTTCTTAACTTCATTGAAGACTAAACTCTGAAGTCTACCTCTGAAAGGAAGGCTGGAGGAGGATCCTATGAATGGATGACGCGAAGATGTTTTGTTTTGAAGGCTAACTGAAGAGAATTTATGAAGAACATATAAAAGACTATATGAAGGTTATTTTGCTGAAGGGTATCTGAATTATTTGGGAAGGACTATCTGAAGGTTTTGAACTATCTTAGGGGTTATCTGAATTATTTCAATTGATGATTTTGAAGGATGAAGGATTTGAAGTCGTAAGGTAAGCTTCTGAAATAACTGAAAGATGAAGGTAAGTTTCTGAGAGATATGAAGGATGGAGGTAAGCTTTTATTAAACTCTATGGGGAATAATAAGTTTTGGAAACTCTTTTCTTTAATAAATTGTATTTGTTGTTTATATACGTTATGCATATCCAATGGGCTTTAGACACATGACTGGCAAGACATAGAACCTACGGACGCAGGCTGATAGACTGACGTACGTAATACAAACTTAGTTTTGACGCGACCCGGGGATGACTCCAACAGATTTTGCCTAAGTATGCGCAACCCTAGCAAAATATGGACGACAACACGTATAATTTCTAGTGATGGGAATGTATAAAGGTATGTCATGAGCCATGGATCAGCTGCCCCATGTGCTATCCCATGCATACCTGCTAATCAACTGCTCACCATCCCTGAATGGATCACCACAGTTTTCAAAACACATAAACGGGGCCAGTTACTGAATAAACAAGATATGAGCCATACACAAACCATACATCACATACCCCAAACTACACATCACACCGAACACCTGAATACACACTAAATGTGTAGTCCTTCCAAATTACCCATCGCAACAAGTAATCCACTCCGTCAGTGGGGACTGATGCCTTACCATTTAAGCCCCGCTCAAAACCATAGAGCGAATAACCCAATGATCATCAATGTGAACATCCCCCTTGTGACGGAAACCACAAGGGGCAAACAAGGGCGTGAATCCATTCCCGCAAATGACTCCACTCAGCCGAGGGCGCACCTCACAGAACATATAGAAACAATACAACAACCGTAAACTGATAACCATGCCAATATCAAGAATGTAATTATCATCACAATACAATCATGCCATCACATCATCTTAAATAATTTAAACAGTAACCGAGTAGGAAAACCCTACTTGAGACGAAAATCACAAGGCTAGCGCAAAATTCAGAACCCTTCCTCTATGAAGTCACCTCCTATACAATAAACATCCAATTACGATCTATGCAACAATTAAACTCCCCAAAACCCCCAATCTACCCAATTAGGGTTTAAGCAAAACTAATGAATCAACATAAAAAAGACATAAGAATCTTACCCACAATACGACGATAGCAACGGTATGAAAAACCCTAAAAGTTATGCACTTTAGCCCCTTGATTTGATAGTAAAGGAATGAGAGGATCTTACATTATTGAGTTCTCTTTTGTGAAAAGTTTATAAAGTAAAAGTAAAATGAAAAGAAGTGTCATAGTTAGTTAAATAAAAGCCCCCCTTTTACTTTAAAATCAAATCAGGCAGAAAACCGTAACAACGCAGACACTCGATCGAGTAACTAACGTACTCGATCAAGTAAGCCCTACTCGATCGAGTTTTCCCAACTCGGTCGAGTAACCAACAAACAGAACCCTTCAAAAATCTGATCATTACTTACTCGATAGAGTACCCTCTACTCAATAGAGTACCCGAAGACCAGAATACCTGAGGTATTATAGTCTTCCCTCCTTAAGAATGAACTTCGTCCCCGAAGTTCAAACTCATACAGAAAAAAAAACTCACCACAACTCACCCCACACAAATATCCAACTAAAACACAACATAAATCTCAATACACAACCCGACACCTGCCGAAAACTTAACCAAAACTGACTCAAAACGCAGCAAAACTTATGCGATCATCTCCTATCCCCCTTAAAGAAGCAAGGTTACGTCCCCGTAACCAAACATACCTGCTCTAAAAGGTGAGGATAGCGATCCTTCATGACCTCTTTTGCCTCCCAAATTGCTTTCTCGACGTTGTGATTAGACCACAACACTTTTAGCAACACCACTTCCCCATTCCTAGTCTTGCGAACCTTGCGATCCAAGACTTCCTTAGGCATCTCCACATAGGATAAGGACTTATCCAACTCAATGTTCTCAACCTCTAGTACATGAGATGGATCATCACATACTTCCGTAGTCAGGACAAATGGAAAACATTGTGTACGTGGTCCAACGCTGCCGGCAAAGCTAATCGATATGCAACCTCACCAACACGATCCAAAATCTCATAAGGGCCAATGAACTTTTGTTTTAGCTTCCCTGTCTTACCAAATCGCATCACCCTGCGCAAAGGTGACACCTTCAAAAGAACCTTATCCCCGACTTGGAACTCAATGTCCCGACGATGTAAGTCCGTATAACTTTTCTGTCGATCCTAAGATGCCTTCATCTTTTGTCGGATTACCCTTACTTGCTCAACCTTGTCCTGCACCATCTGTGGTCCTAATACCACTTCCTGTGCGCTATCATCCCAACAAATCGGATTCCTACCACTCCTCCTATACAAAGCCTCAAAAGGAACCATCCCAATACTCGTATGGTAGCTGTTATTATAGGAAAACTCGATCAGATCCAACCTATCTTTTCAACTTCCACCGAACTCCATCACATATGACCTTAAAATATCCTCCAAGGTCTTGATTGTTCTCTCCGTCTGCCCATCTGTCACAGGATGAAAAGTTGTATTCATCTTTAGTGTAGTACCCATCAATTCCTGCAACTCTTGCGAAAATCGAGAAATGAATCTCGCATCTCGATCTGATACAATATCCTTTGGCACCCCATGAAGTCTCACTACATTCTAGTTGTAACCATTGGCCAACTGTACCTTACTCCACATATCTTTCATGGGAATAAAGTGAGCTGACTTGGTCAACCGATCCACGATCACCCAAATCATGTTATTACCTGGCTTAGTCCTTGGTAATCCCACGATGAAATCCATAGAGATAGGTTCCAACCCCCACTACAGTACCTCAAGAGACTGAATCTTACCCTGCCGTCTTCGCTGCTCCCCTTTGACTCTCTGGCAAGTCAAACACCAAGCCACAAACTCAACTGTCTCCCTCTTCATCCCATGCCACCAAAAGGTCTTCTTCAAGTCTTTATAAAGCTTATAACCACACGGATGTACAGAATACGGAGTACAGTGAGCTTCCGTCATAATCAGCTTCTTCAACTCTTCATCCTTAGAAACACACCACCTCTCATCGAACCGAACACTCCCATTAGAATGAATAGAGAACTGAGACACTGTCCCCTTCCCTACTCCAGCCCTTCATTCCTGAATCTTAGAATCAAGAGCTTGTTTTCTCCGAATATCATTATAAAGCTCTGGCTCAACTGTCAAATCCCCTCTAACATCCCCCTTCTGGATCACATGTATCCTCATCTTGGTCACCTCATCTCTCAATATCATCAGTGACATAGCTATGCATAGGGAATGCACACTCTTCCTACTCAGCACATCTGCCACCACATTCGCCTTCCCTTCATGGTATACAATATCCATGTCATAGTCCCCAATGAGCTTCATCCATCTTCTCTGTCGCATATTCAACTTCTTCTGAGTGTAGATGTACTTCAAACTCTTGTGATTAGAAACCACTTTAAAGGTCGCCCCATACAGATAGTGTCTCCAAATCTTTAGAGCAAAAACAACTGCACCCAACTCTAGATTATGCGTCGGAGAGTTCTCCTCATAAGACTTCAATTGGATAGAAGCATAGGCAATGACTTTCCCGTTCCGCATCAACACACAACCCAACCCATTCTTCAAAGCATCCTTATACACCTCGAAGTTCTCGATCCCCTCAGGTAAAGCCAAGACTGGAGCTGTAGTCAAACGCTCATTTAAAGTTTGGAATGCCGTCTCACAACTTTTATCCCAGCGAAATCTGTTCTCTTTCTTCATCAATGCCGTCATAGGTCTGGAAATATTTGAAAAGTCTTTGAAAAACCTCCTGTAGTAGCCAGCCAAACCCAAGAAACTTCGAACATCAGCCACATTCTTCGGTGCCTCCTAGTTAGACACTGCAACTATCTTGCTAGGATCCACAGACACCCCCTCCTTAGAAATCACATGGCCCAAGAAGGCCACCTTCTCCAACCAAAACTCTCACTTGGACAACTTAGTATACAGCTGGTTATCGCGTTAAGGTTTGCAATACCAATCGTAGATGCTCTGCATGCTCCTCCTTAGTCTTGGAATAGACTAAGATATCATCTATAAACACCACCGCGAACTAATCCAAGTACTGGCTGAAAACCCGGTTCATAAGGTCCATAAACACCGCTAGTTCATTAATCAACCCAAACGGCATCACCACGTACTCATAGTGACCATACCGCCATGGGAAAGTTGTCTTTTGTTTGTCCTCCTCCCGAATCCTCAACTGTTGATATCCCGATCTGAGATCTATCTTGTAAAAGACATCACATACCCAAAACTCCACATCACACCGAACACCTGACTATACACTAAATGTATAGTCCTGCCAGATAACCCATCGCAACAGGTAATCTACTCCGCCAGTGGGGACTGCAGCCTTACCACCTAAGCCCCGCTCAAAACCATTGAGCGAATAACCTAATGATCATTAATGTGAACATCCTCCTTGTGACGGGAACCACAAGGGGCGAACAAGGGCGTGAAGCCATTCCCGCAAATGACTCCACTCAGCCGAGGGAGCACCTCGTGAACCATATACAAACAATGCAACAACCATAAACTGATAACCATTGTTATGTATTCTATTTATAACCCCACAAGTGTACGGTTGCCCGTTGTAGTATTGCGAGGGTCGAACCCAAGAGATGGGATTATGGATCTCAAATCGTTTGTTTATTTCTAGTTTAGTTCAATCTAAGCAATTGGATGATGATTAACTATAACCTATGACTAAAACAAGGAAAGTAGTTAGAAAACAAGCAAATAATATAATTAACGGGACTAGGATGTTCGGGTTCACCAAAGTAGCTAGAGAAGGGAAATAGGCATGAACTAATAATTATCTAGAGTGAAACAAGTGCAAAACCCAACCTCTCGATGCGAGTCTTACACTAGGTCAAGCATTAATCAACTTACTCATTTAACTAGACTCAACCCACCATTTGTCAAGCATATCCTAATTGCTAGCCAAGTTACTCACTCAACAATTAAATAGATTAGAGAAGTCAACTCAACTTACTCATTCAAGCAATTTCTCAAACACCTTATGTGCAAAACAATAGACAAATGTAAAAAACTCAAGAATTATCATTAATCCATGCCAAAACCCTCCCATAAGCACTACAAAGGATTCCCCTCCATCCTAGTAGAACACTACTCACAAATAGGATTCATAACCACAAACAAAGATGCAAGCTTTCTCATAAGATAAACACAAGAAAACATGTTGGATATTATACTAATCAAACTATGAGGAAATTTAAACAAATGAAGAAAACAATGAAATTAGGATAAGAATTATACCAACATCAATTAAAGGAGGAACCTTTGATTGAAATAAGGCGGGTGAATCTCTTCTTCCTTCCAATTACAACCCACTAATCTAAATGTAAACTAATGAGAATTGTAGAACTTGAACGAACTAAAGAGGAATTAAATTACTATGGAAGAAAGATTATAACTTGACTAAAGGAGAAATGTGATAGCATAGACAAATTAATTGGTTCTTACATATTGAGAGAATAATAGAGAGACTAATTTCTAATCTAATGTCTAATGTAAAGTAGAATGATGAATCCCTAATACAAATGAGAGAGGAGCCTTATATAGCATCCTCTAATTACAAGTCTAATTAGAATAATAATAATAATAACCTAATAATAATAATAATAATAATAATAATAATAATAATAATAATAATAATAACAACAATAATACTAATAATAACAATAATAATCATACGACTAATCTTGACACACTAAGCATCGACGCCCAATCCGTTAAAACAGGGCAAAACAGAGTAGCAGGGGTCCCTGCCGGCCAGCCGGCCGCCGGTCATGGCACCGGTAGCGAGCTTCTTCAACAAGGGGCAAAGAATGATGGTGTGGTAGTGGAAGTCGGTCCACCGATGGAGACAAACATTGGTGTGCGTTTGCGTGAAATTGAAGAGGGATGGATGTGGGGGCTGGTTGGCCGGCCGCCGGTGGGTGTGTCGGCACCGAGAGTTTGAAGGCAGGGAGAATTATGTGTGTGTGTTGGCTTGGGAACGGGTGGCCAGGGAGCCGATTTGTCGGTATGAGGAACAAAGTATTTGTTGATTTGGTTTCGATGGTAAGGGAGGCGTGACGGCTTGTGGTTGCTGCTGTGGTGTTCGTCGGCGAGAGGGGAGTGTTGGGCTGCCATGGTGGTCATAGGTAGTGGCCAAGGTGGTCCATGGTGGCTGTTATGGTGGTAAGAAGATGGTGTAGAAGATGGTTTAACTTATGGTTGTTGTTTGCAATGTCGATGGATGAGGGTGATTGTGGAGGCCGTGCTGGCTGCTGGTGGTGGATGTAGTGGCCGTGGGTGAGTGTTTTATGGTGGTGGCAGTCAAGGGTGGCTAATGGTGGTGAGTGGTAGCTATCACGGTGGCCGGAGGTGGTCGAACAAGCTCAGCAAAGACGGTCACAAACAAGCTCGATGTAGCTTGTTTTCTTCGTTTTATTTTCCATACTTAGCGTATTTCTTCACCTCCGCTATTCCTTCTCATAACTCCGTCTCGCGACTGCTCCTTTCTTCCCCGTCTCGCCTACACATTATTTTAATTAAATAATGGAAATACAAATATTATATAAAATCCGACTAATTATTAAATATAATTAAGACGACTAATTACTATAAATTAGTTATTAAATGAGCTTTTTAGACATTTAAGCACACAAAATCGTATCGGAATAAGGTAGTAGGACAGGGATAAATCGTCCTAAATTATGACGATATCAAATCTCCCCACACTTAAACCTTACTCGTCCTCGAGTAAGCTCATTTTAAACTAAACCGAGACCCATAATATAAAGGACTAGCTAAATTAATAACATCCGATGAAAGGCAATTAACGGGCCTTCTCCGTCCCTTCAACTAACATTGAAATGCAATGAGGTATGCATTCCGATGCAAGGCAAGTGGGGGCTTGCGGAAAATTGGACACATCCTAACATTAAGCACACAACAAGCAATAGGATGCGTCGACAAAAAGGAATTACCACTTTCCTCATCTAGTGGCGGAGTCAACTAAAAGGGAAGAAATGTAAGAGCATATACTCCATCACAAATACTAGTTCAACTTAACCACTAAGTCTAAAAGTATAGAACTAAATCACCTCCAAATGGTGTCAAACTAGACTACTTTCGACCTCAATTTCCAAATACTTTCGTCAAGGGCGATCGGGTGGGATGGAATGATGATCCCCGTGATGTTAGTGGCATGTG
>VHZZ01015018.1:24338-34968 GCA_009801015.1 Silene noctiflora
GCACCCCCATTTATTTAAGAGCCTTTAGCAAGACATTCTCAAATAAATAGATCTGTTACCATCTCAGAGATTTCGAGGTACACTACGCCAATTCAGCACATTAATAACGACTCTATAACAACGGGTTATTGCATACAATAACGTAATATATATAACTGATGCCCAAATATTGGCGGAAACCTCAAGTACGCAATATTAAGGAAACAGTTTTCCATTTAACCATTATAAACTTTTCGTTTAAAACGGTTTTAATAAAACTGTTGTTATATTTATGAAACACGGTTGTTATGTAAACAATTGTAATATTTTGTTTGAAGAACAATGTTTTTAAAACCGTTATTAATTTTTGAATTGTTTTTTTTTTCGAGTCTAACATTATTTGACCAATAATACATGAAAAAAGATATTAACAAAATATATAGCCGTTGTACATGCATGTAGCCGTTATTCTATTCAATTCGGTCTATAAATATGTATTACATCGGATTTGTGAGCTTAGCCTACTCGGCCGAGTGGGGGCTACTCGACCGAGTAGCTAGTTTTGGTGGTCTGTCAGTGTTCTGCTTGTTGACCACTCGGTCAAGTGAGGCGTACTCGATCGAGTGTTATGCACTCAGTCGAATGTGGCTTATTCGATCGAGTGTCCCGTACTTGACCGAGTGTCCGATTCGTTACGGATTTTTACGCGGGTCGATATAAATAGAACGTATGGCAGTGTTATTTGTCTTTTCATTTTAAAACATTCTCAAATCACCTTTTTACACACAAATCAACTTTGAAGTGCTCACTTCTACTTTCTATCAATCCAAAAAGCGTGAATTCATCTTTGTTGGGGGATTTTCACATCTTGGCTTTTGGAGTCAATTAGGTAATAGTCTTTTATGGTTTTATGGCGCGATAGCGAAACCCTAATTGGAGTATTTTTGGGTTTAGAGTGTTGGTCATCGTATGTGTTTGTGATTGTTGATTATCGTGTTGTTGGTGACGATGTGTTATTCGTTGTGCGTTCGTATGATTGGCTGCAGTATAATGGAATGCGAAAAGGTAGGGTTCCCTACTCAGTTGGTTGTAGAATGATATATGTATCAATGTGACGATCTTTGTTACTGTTTTCTTATATTTATGATATGAATGTTATATGGAGGTGATTGTTGGAGTTTGGAGATGATATTGTGAGCCATTGCCAGAGGTGATCTCACCCCCATTGTTCGCCTTTTGCTTTTTCTCGGCGCAAGGGGGATGTGCACATTAATGGACTGGGTTCACTCATGCGTGAGTGGCGTTTTTGGTGGTAAGGCTACGGACCCCACTAGAGGCGTGGATTACCTATTGCGATGGGTAAATTGGCAGGGCTACACACCTCGGTGTGTAGTCAATTACTAGTTACTATGGAGTTTGGAGGTGGTGGTTCTAATTACATTGGATGTTTATTTATATGTTTTGCTATATATATTATTGTATGGTTGGCTGACCCCATTTCTGTTTGCAAAACTGTGGTGATCCATTCAGGGATGGTGAGTAGTTAGCTTAGCAGGTGATGGTGGTTATCTTTGTTGAAGTTGTTGCGGGAATTGGCAGGGCAGAGTCATCACCAGTCCTTAGTAGCATCACCGATCCTTAGTAGTTTAGCTTCCGCATACTTTGTTTTATCTTGTTATCACACTTTTGGGATTTGGTTTGTATTGGTATTTTCTTTGGAGACTTGTAATAAGTTTATTAAAGTTAACCTTTAAAATGTGTTTCATTATGGTTTCTGTGATGTACACTACCAAGGGTAACCGAGATGGTAGCACTTCTATGTATGTCTTGAGGTAGTCCTTGGTAAGGTGCCTTGAGGTGTGGGGGTGTTACAAAATATGTCCTAATGTTTCGTTGTTTATCAAAATATATCAAACATTTACTCTTAATCTCTTTCATTATTCTCTCTCTAAATTTATTGAACATATATATGGCTTGGTTAACTGTACCACAATCACGTTCTCGTTACGTCTATCCTTTCACTTGCATTATACATAATATCCCCGTTCGTTTTATGGATGGAAAGGGTGTAATGAAAGATTTAGAGTGGATGAAGATAATTCTTTATGATGACACAGGTTATATGGCGGTTAAAAGAGTCCACCTTGTGTCAACAAGCACGCATGGTTTTCAAGGCTTTGCTTTTATCGAGTTTGACAGAGTCGACTCTCATGAAAGTTTTCGTAGGGCAAAAAAATTTGCGGATTGATTTGGGGCGCATGATGCGGGGAAACCGAACTTTTATTCGGATACTAATCTAAATGGCCCTTATCTATAGGTTGCTACCCATGTTGATCATCTTCTGTTGAGTCTTTACAGGACTGATCACAGTCTTATCACCGTGCCTCTATCATGGGAAACGGAGGCAGTGCCCCCTGTGGTCAATAATGAATTGCCGATCGTCGACTTGATCTTTGCATAGTTTCATGAAGTTACCCATCGTCATCGGAGTCTAATACCGTTTTTAAAAATTAAACAAATGAAGCATAAAGGAAAATAAAACCATACACAGTACGAAATTTGATTGGAAAAATTACATTGAATAAAATCGTGCTTGCTAATAAATAGGAAACAGAGTGTGGAATTCATTGACAAGATCACGAAAAATCTCTCTTTCACCTTGAACCCAACGTGTCGTCTTCCCAGTCCAACAGAATTGTCCCGAACTCATAATTACGACGGTGTACGTACAAATACGACACTCGTCCACGGTCATCTTCATTAGCAACCCATAAATATGAGCCCAACAACGTATTATCAGTATCATACAAGAGCCTTGAAGCGTCACTGTTATAAAAAGCTCGTTCCAGTTTGAGAGCTTGAGGGAAGCATTCTCGATCCTCACCACTGTCAAATTCTATTAGGTCGTAACCCTTGAAAGACCCATCAGGCGAACGAGCCGGGTGGATAGCTTTAACCACGTATATTATTGTATGGTTGGCTGACCCCGTTTCTGTTTTCAAAACTGTGGTGAACCATTCGGGGATGGTGAGCAGTTAGCTTATCAGATGATGATGGATATCTTTGTTGAAGGTGCTGCGGGAATCGGCAGGGCAGAGTCATCACCAGTCCTTAGTAGCATCACCAGTCCTTAGTAGTCTAGCTTCCGCATACTTTGTTTTATCTTGTTATCACACTTTTGGGATTTGGTTTGTATTGGTATTTTCTTTGGAGGCATGTAATTAGTTTATTAAAGTTAACCTTTAAATTTTGTTTCATTATGGTTTATGTGATGTACACTACCTCGGGTAACCGAGATAGTAGCACTTCTATGTCATGAGGTAGTCCTTAGTAAATTGCCTTGAAGAGTGGGGGTGATACAAAGTGATATCAGAGTGATGATTTTGGAACCTAAAACCAATTAGCTAATCAAATTAGAGTGTCTAAATAAAATGAACCTGGGTAGGAGTTGTTTAGAGCTAACACAAAGGCTTGGGAGACGTCTTAGAGCCGCATTTTTGCCTTTACAACTTTGAACCGGTCACTATGGGGAGTCAAGGGTCGTTGTATGCATGTATGTTTCCTATGTATTATTGGATGTTGTATGTATGAGTTGCATGGAGTATTGTGAAGTATGTGGATATGAGGTGATGGTTGAATATGTTGAAGTATTGATATGGAGTTAGTAATATGTTAAGGTTGTGTATGTTCTATGTTTTCTATCAGCATGGGAGTAGTACGTAAATGGCATGACACGACCGAGTGAAGGGGACTTGACCGAGTGAGGGCTACTCGACCGAGCTCCTGGTACTCGATCGAGTGGATAATTCAGTGTTTTGGGACAAAATCTCTGTATGTTTTTGACTCGACCGCGTATGAGAGGAACTCAATCGAGTGGGGTGAACACGACCAAGTACATTACGTACTTGACCGAGTGTGTTTTCTTGGTAATTCTGGCCAGGTTCTGGATTAGTTGAACTCGACCGAGTACATATGCGACTCGACCGAGCTGGGTGTACTCTACCGAGTGTCTTTGGCACTCGACCGAGTGTCTTTCTAGTTTGATATATGTTTATTTTGAGTCTTAGGCTATGTGCTTACGTTTGTTTTGGGTCTTAAAGCATTCGTTTACCTATGTGTATGGTCATGATGTGTAAGTTACCGGATCCTAGAGTCTAGAGAGTACCACCTTATGACGGGTATGGGTTGTTGGGAAGGACATGCGGTTATACATGGTAGTTATGTATAGTGAAAAGAGGAAGTGAAGTCGATGAGTTTATTGGGGCAAGGAGTACAACTTGTGAGATATGGTGAGGGATATAGTCGTGGGTCGAGTAATGTAATGAAAGGTGTATATGATCAAGCGGTGATGTGAGTGGTAATGTATGTTCGAGAAATGTGAAGTTTAAAAAGTTTGTAATGAGGGAGGCGAATTGTGGTAATTTGGGATGTGAGGATCTATGGAGGGAGATGGTTATGACTATGTTGGTTGAGGATATATGTAAAGGAAGGTCATGATAGAAAAACAGAAAAGAAGAGTGTTAGTTGAGCTTAGACTGATGGATGCCGCGTTGTGGAATTGTATGTAGTGGTTGTGTTTGGGAATTTGGGTTATTAATAAGTGAGTCTAGTGTGTAGTTCTTTAGGAAGGTAACGGTATGAGATGAAAATTATGGTTTCTAGAGATATTAAGGAAAGGTGTATGTAGTTGATTAAAGAGTAATCCTTGAAAGTGTGGACTTATTGGTGGTGTGTATGAGTGAGTAGCATGTGGAGAAAGACTATTGATAAGGAAGAATGGGAAGTTGTTGATACGAATTAATGAAAATTGAGTTTTGAGCCATGAGAAGAAACCAGATTGCTAAAAATATGGGTAATAGGAGTAATGAGTTGGGTGGATTATAGGTGTTGTCAAGTGTAATGGGACAAGGAGGATGGTAGCAAGTTGAGTGTATGTTCACAAAAGTTATGGGGCATAAAAGTAAGGCATCATGGAGATGTAAGGTACTATCATGAGTGTGTGAGTTAAGGGTTATATAAGAATTTCAGGACGACATGTCAGTAATGAGTTTTGAGGAATTAAGGGAATAAGAAGTTGGTAGAGTATTTGCATGAGACTTTGGTGGTAAGTTAAGGGAGTAACATAAGCACTGACATAATTAGTATGGATGTTGGCGTGGTAGGGTTGACATGGTTAATGGACTTTTCTGTAAGAACTGGTATTCATGGTTGCGAGGGTGTATAAGGTGTCGAGATAGGGAGCGTTGGTCGGAATTTGAGTGTTGGTTATATGTTCACTTTGGTCAGGAGGTAGTAACAATAAGTATTGCAAAAAAGGTGTTATGAAGGGCGTATGAGTTTAACCTCGAGTGAGAGATATCTTTTACCAAGTGGTAACTTACGTGATCGGGAATGGCTAGTTAGATTTTGTTATAGGTCCACGATGTATGTAAGTGATTGTGGGAAGTCCTAACCTCATGAGCAGTGAGATGGTACGATATTCATAAAGTTGTTATCTGGTTAATATGTCTAACATGTTGCGTGGATGGATGTCGTCAGATGATCGTCGTGTGAGGACGTTGATTAATAGTAATGTGGTTGCTGTGTTTCGGGTTGAGATCCGGGCACGGTACTCTGTGTTGCGGTGCAGGTACTTTTGCGATGCGGTGCGACGATTGGTGGTGGTGTTGCGACGCCATCATCGGTGGTGGTGGAGTAGGTCAGATACTTATGAGACGAACTTTTGAAAGAGTGTGTCAGTTTAGTATGGGCATATAGGTTGTTGTTTTGTTTTCCACTGCTTCCTGTGATTTTTTCGGCGTGTGGGAAAGAGTAGAGTATAATATGGAAGAAAGTTGCACATGTAGTCGTTGTTGTCATAGTTATAGTGATATCTTGTTGGTGAAATATAGTTGGGGGAGGTTGTTGGAATACGTACGATATTATGTTAAACGAGGCATTTTTTGACATAATTGTGGCAATTAATTGGTGGAGCATGAGTGTACTGAGCTGGAAACTGTAGGTGGTTCATAATCATTATCGGGGAAGTAAGTATGGAGAGTTGAGAGATAGTATCATGTTGAGTTATGGACGAGCTTGGCGACAGTAAAAAGGGAGATTTGAGGATCTAATGTGTATGTATAAAAATTTTGGCTCGTGAGTTAGGTTGTGGGGATAGGTATGTGAATAGAAAGGAATGTGGTGGTGCGTTAATGTCGATGAGATGATGTAGTTGTTATGCTGAGTATTTTGTGGTATATGTTAGGAGGTGTACGGAGTGGTTAGAGGTATAGAACTATTAGAGAAAGAGAGCCTTGGATATGGGAATGGTGGTCGGTTTTGAGGTTATAGTCGGTTACCAGTGACAAGAGATGGTGATAATGGGAAGGAATCGCTAAGGATGTTGTATTAGTTGGGTTCCGAGGGTGTAACGGTTATCTTAAGAGCGGTAGGATGCGACAAAGGGAGCTTGATGGTTATGCACGTTGTAGTATATTTGGAAGGTTGAGTTTTGGTGAGGAATAAGGAAAGACTTGTGGTTGATAGTATTAAAGGTAATGGCGAGGCTTGTAGTAGTATGCATGGTTATAGAGTAAGGTTGTAAGTAGGTATAGTTGTAATAGTGTTGACGGTTGTGAGTGGCAATGATTATGGGTGTGAGTAAACTTCGAGGACGAAGTTCATTTAAAGGGTGGTAAAATGTAACATTTCATGTTGGTCGACGTTCTCGCTTGAGGAATTGTAATGGTGGAATTAGATAAGGCGATTCTATAGTTGATGTTATGTTGTGAGCTGCGTTGCTGAGGTAGGCTTGGTTGGGTGTGTTAGTGTCGAGGATGGAAGGTGAGAGTTGAGTGGTGTTGGTTAGTAGGGTGGTAGGTGTGCATGTTATACAGGTATGGGTTTGAACATTGGGGATGAATTTCGTTTTTAAAGAGGGGAGACTGTTATACATCAGATTTGTGACCTTAGGCTACTCAGCCGAGTCGGGCCTACTCGAACGAGTAGCTAGTTTGGGTGGTCTGTCAGTGTTTTGCTTTATGACCACTCGGTCGAGTGAGGCGTACTCGATCGAGTGTTCTGCACTCGGTCGAATGTGGCTTACTCGGTCGAGTGTTCCGTACTTGACTAAGTGTCCGGTTCGTTACGGATTTTTACGCAGGTTGATATAAATAGAACATGAGGCAGTGTTCTTTGTCTTTTCATTTTAAAACAATCTCAAATCACCTTTTTACACACAAAGCAACGTAGAAGTGCTCACTTCTACTTTCTATCAATCCAAAGCCGTGAATTCATCTTTGTTGGGGGATTTTCACATCTTGGCTTTTGTAATCAATTGGGTAAGTCCTTGATCTTGTCTTTTATGGTTTTATGGCACGATAGTGAAACCCTAATTGGACTATTAAGGGGTTTAGAGTGTTGGTTATCGTATGTGTTGTTGATTTTTGATTATCGTGTTGTAGGTGATGATGTGTTACTTATTGTGCGTTCGTATGATTGGCTGCGGCATAATGGATAGTGAAAAGGTAGGGTTTCCCTACTCAGTTGGCTGTAGAATGGTATATGTATCAATGTGACGATCTTTGTAATTGTTTTCTGATATTCATGATATGATTGTTATATAGATGTGATTTTTGGAGTTTGGAGATGATATTGTGAGTAATTGCCAGATGTGGTTTCACCGACATTGTTTTATCTTGTTATCACAGTTTTGGGATTTGGTTTGTATTGGTATTTTCTTTGGTTTGCATTGGTATTTTCTTTAAATTGTGTTTCATTATGGTTTCTGTGATGTAAACTACCTCGGGTAACTGAGATGGTAACACTTCTATATCTTGAGGTAGTCCTTGGTAAGGTTCCTTGAGGTTTGGGGGTGTTACAAAATACGTCATAATCTTTCAGTTGTTTATCAAAATTTATCAAACATTTACTCTTAAACTCTTTCATTATTCTCTCTCTAAATTTATTAAACATATATATGGTTGGCTTAACTGAACCACAATCACGTTCTCACAACGTCTATCCTTTCACTTGCATTATGCATAATATTCCTGTTCGTTTTGTGGATGGAAAAGGTGTAATGAAATATTTAGAGTGGATGAAGATAATTCTTCACGATGATGCAGGTTATATGGCGGTTAAAAGAGTCCACCCTGTGTCAACAAGCACGCATGGTTTTCAAGGCTTCGCTTTTATCGAGTTTGACAGAGTCAACTCTCATGAAAATTTTCGTCAGGCAAAAAAATTAGCTGATAGATTTGGGGCACAAGATGATGGGAAACCGAACTTTTATTCGGATGTTAAACAAAATGGCCCTTATCTATGGGTTGCTACCCATGTTGATCATCTTCTGTTGAGTCATTACAGGACTCATCACAGTCTTATCACCGTGCCTCTATCATGGGAAATGGAGGCAGTGCTCCCTCTGGTCAATAATGAATTGTCGATTGTCGACCTGATCTTTGCGGAGTTTCATGAAGTTGCCCACCGTCATCGGAAGCTAATAATTAATTAAGTCTTCATTTTTAGTTTTTGTATTACACACACACACACACACACACACACACACACACACCCACACACACACACACACACACACACACACACACACACACACACACACACACACTAGTGTGTTTCCCGTGCTTTGCACGGATTCTAAAATAATTTGCTAAAGTATAAATCTAGAAATAATGATAAAGAACGTTTTAGCCTTTATTATGTAGAGGGACAAATAAGACTATACATCCAGATGTATATGACCATGGTACATCCAATACAAATCTAATTTAGCTTATAAGCAAAATCTTTTCGAGCTTTTAAAATTTATGAGTGTTACATTTTATTTTTTTAGGTGTCAAAATTTTAATCTAAGTGAGCTTATATGTATTGTTTTTGAGTTTCATTATAATATTTTGAATTTAAAATTTATATATATGCGCTCGACTTATTTTTAATAAAGCTCATAAAATGTATATATAAGCTCAAATCCTTTATTATAAAGGTTCAAATCTATACTACCAGTTGTATAGGTTGTATAGTCTTCTAATTGGTGTAGAGAGGGTTGTCATAAAATTTATTGTTTCAACATGTGATTTGCCCGTGTGTTGCACAAATTCTAAAATAGTTGGCTAAATATATAATGTGTAAAGTTGTTTTAGACCTTTATTGTGTAAAGGGAACTTTAGGATAGTTTCAATACTAACATAATTTGATTAACGATCATTATTGTTTCAGCATATAATTTTATTTGGTAAACTAATTGAAGCTTGGATGACACAATTTTTTTTCCTTTAGGTAGTTGTTTTCGGAGCATTAATTGATGAAACAAAACAAAAATGACAATCCTTTCGTATTTTAATTTACTTAGCATTGCATGCGTTACATATAATATGTCAAGTCTTCTCTCTTTTGATATTTGTATCTAAAATATGATAAATCACTAATATATATACAGTACACCTAGGCCTTTTAGATCTCTTCTCTTTGGATCTCTCTTCCCTATCTCAACCACGTGTTTGATGTCCTCTTTTATTGTCAATAACTCTTGGATTTATGATAATGAGTTTAATTAGGGCTCTTTTTTTTCACCATCAAAATATATTCTCGTTTCTTATTTTCCTTTCAACCTTATTTTAACTGTTATATCATGTCTTGGTGCTTCCTTAAAAGTTTCTCCTTAAACCTCTCTTATTCTAAAGAGTGTTCTTACCCTCACCTTTACACTTGGCAAAACTGAGCAGTACCAAATAACCCGGCCTGAACTTTACCAGCACCCAAATTGAGGACTCAAATTTGGTACTCGAAACCCGAATTMAATGGACCATATTTAACCCAACTCGTTTGTTTATTAGCACAAACTGACTGTTATCCTCAAATAAGTTGAAAATAACCTACCGAGAAATGACAATAACCTGAACCTGAAATGATCCAACTCGAATCGGCCTGGCCCGATTTCTTGCTAACCCGAACAAACCGAAACCAAATTGACCTGACCTGACTTGAACCTGAACCGATTGACCCATTTGTCAGGTCTACTCACGTTACCTTTCTTTTCTTAACCCCACCTTATATGATTATGGTATAATAAATAAAATTAATATTCTCACTTATTTAAGTCTATATATATTGATTTTCTTATACATTGCATGGTTTATATAATTAGACTCGGCATGGGCCGAATTATTGCAAACCCGAACAAACCGAATGTAATACCCGTCCCTTAGGAAGACCTATTGACTGACCATATTTGAATAATGTGACCTTAATCGTCAAGATGAGTAGTCTTTTTACCGAGGAATCGACCTAGTGGGTGACACTCGGTCGAGTATGGTGCACTCGACCGAGTGCAAGGGACTCGGTCGAGTGGGTTGGCACTCGACCGAGTGTGTCGTAGTCAGCGTATTAATAAAATACGCGTAAGTCACTATTCCGGATTTGTTTTCTTATTTCTTTCTTTTTTTTCCCTTTATTATCCAAAACCCTAGATCGTTTCATCTCTCCCTTTTATTCATCCCTCACCTTGCTAAGCCTATACCTACGAGTCTATCTCGGGAATAGAAGTTAACCAATCATACAATAAGGTAAGTCACCGTCACCGTCTGTATGTCTTGGATTAGGGTTACGATTGTGTGTAATCGGGACGTATGGTTGTTGTAGGTGTCTATGTTGG
>VHZZ01015022.1:31815-42681 GCA_009801015.1 Silene noctiflora
ATAAGCTCAAGAACAAGCAAAGAAGGAGACTTTGTTTGTGCCCTTAAAATCCGAAATATTGACATGTAAGGACATATATTTCTTCTTTAGATATATTTTTGTTATGCATGCATCTAGATCCATCTAGTTAATTTGTTAATTAGAAAATTAGTATGTTCATATCCAGTATGTGAATCCTTCAATAAGATCGCTATAGAGAACCTGAGAAAGAAGCTTCATGAGATTGGAGGCAAGTGGGCAGAAGAGCTGCCCCTGGTACTCTAGGATGATTGGACCACCCCCAAGGTCGCAACAGACCGGACCTCTTTCAGCCTGGTGTTCGGAGCAGAAGAAGTAATTCCATCTGAGGTTAGGGTCCCGACTCACAGGTATGGATGCATAACAGAAGAGCGGAATTAAGTGGAAATGGCGAGCAGCCTAGACACAATTGATGAACTCAGGACCAGCGCCCAAATCAGGATGACGTCATACAGGCAGACAGTTGCTAGAAGTTCCAACAAAAATGTAAGTGTCAGGACCTTACAGATGGGAGATCTGGTCCTGAGGAAGGTCTTCCAGAACACCAAGAATCGCCAAGTAGGAAAGTTCACATACAATTGAGAATGACCTTACCAGATGGAAAGCATAGTGGGAAACGGGGCCTACAGGCTCATGACAATGGAAGGGCAAATGGTCCCCTTATCCTGGAACATCATTCACCTAAAGAAGTACTTTATCTAAATTAATCAACCGGGTACTTAGCCTACCAGACGCAGGGTACTCAGCTTGTCCTGGGAATAATTTTTCTGGTCCTGAAAATTTTTCGAATGTTTCTTTCCTTGGAAAGCTTTTATGCATTTCTAATATTTCATTTTGGGTCAAAATGTTTCAAAATCTCATAGTATTATTCAACTCGTAATTATTATTCAAACTGTCTCTTTTTTTAGTGTGAATGGCAAAATCTGATTTGGTGAGGATCGCAGGTCCTAAAGATAGCGCGTGTCTGTGGCTAAGCACTTACAATCGGGACAAACCAGCCTCTCGCGCTGCATTAGCACCCACGCAAGCCTGGCTCCTCAGAACAAGAGTGGGTAAACAAAATCCCAGAGTCTGCAATCAAACAACGATGGCCAAACACCGTGCATGCACAACAAAAGCAAAGAACGCCAGCAACGGCAGAATACTAAAGAGTGTCGGAAAAGGCAAAACACAAAAGTAAGGTACGCCAGAAAATGGTAAAACACAAATACAAGTTTTATACTTCCTAAGAAAATATACTGCACCTACGGATGCAGGAAAGTGTCGGATACATCTGGTTTCCTAAAACCAGACCAGAAGCACATTCAAACATAGTCCAAAACGTTAACAAAGTGACACCTCGCAGGGCCCAAAAACTACGAACTAAAAAACATAAAACATCTGGACAGGAAAGTTATCATCCTTCAGGAGCTAGATCTGCAGCCTCATCCTCCAAAACAGGACCCATGGTCGAATCCTCAGGAGCTGGGTCATCAACCTCAGGAGCAGAAGGCGGGTGGACCGAAGTCACCTCCTCCTCAGCTGCAGGGCTATCAACATCATCGTCCATAGTATCCTCAGCCTCAAGACCCGAGAGCACATCTAGGTCAGGCTTCTCCGGGAAGTCCTCAGCAAGAGCCTTATCCTCTGCAGCAAGATCCCAAGACAGGTGCTCCCCGTTCTGAAATTCCTTGATACAACTGATCCTGGTCTCGGCGGCAGCAAAGGCAAAGGCATCCACCAGGGTCCTCTTCAAGGCAGCGTTTTTTCTGTTTCAGAACCCCCAGTTCAGAAGATAGCCCAGCAGAAGACTCCAGAGCCTGGGAAAGACTATCCCACACCTCTGATAGCTGGCTCTGGTCAGCCCTCTTTTGCTTACCAGCCTCCTCCAAAGCGGAATCCAACTTCTTCTGGACCAGACCCTGGTCCTCCCTAGCCTGGTTCAGGAGCCCCTGTATTTCAACCTTCCGAGCCAACATTTCAGCTTTCTGAGCCAGTGCCTTCTCCTTCTCTGATCGGAGGCGGGTCACCTCTTCCTCCAGATGCACAACCCTGCTCTAGATGTACAGAGACAGCTGCAAGGACTGGAGCAGAAAAGCAAAAGAATCCGTTAAAGGAGGCACTAAGAAAGAAAACAGATGAAATATCAAAGACTGAAAGGCAGATTACCTCAAAAGCATGCTCAGAAGATTGCCTGACCACGTCCTTCAAATACCTCCTCTCGAGCACGGAGCATGGAGCGGGAAGTAAAAAAGAACCCAGCTGCGGCCAGTGACTAGCCTTGGTTTTTCCAAAATGTTCAGGGAGCCTAACCACCACCTCAGGAGTAGCCACAGGACCAGGGACGACACCTGAACCAGAGATAGTCCCAGCACCAGAACTAGGAGCAGCTCCAGGAGCAAAAACAGACGCAACCGCCGGGGCAGGATCAGGAATTGGGGGCATGGAGGCCAAAGGAGTAACACCAATCAGAATAAGACTGTACACTGAGCCAGTAGCAGGTCTCTTCCTTTGGTTGGAACAAGAACCAGGAGCAGGATCAGTCTTCCTCTTCTCGATAGGCTTGGGGGTAATACCAGCCTTCCTCCTCCTTCTCCGAGTCATAATAGGGCGCAGAGTAACATTCGGTTGGCCAGATCCTGGAACAAGCCCAATTAAGACAGAAATCAGCCCCAGCAACAGAAAATAGCAGACGAAGCGAAATAGAAGAGATAAAGATAGCATACCAGAGGACATGGTGCCTTCTTCCTCTACTTCAACTTCTTCACCCTTTCTAGAAGCAAGAGCAAAATCTCGAACCAGGTTCGGGAAAGTCCTCTGGGCTGGAGTAGGACCAAATAGCTTGGCAAGCGAAGCACCCTCGTTAGGAGACGAAATCAATTTGCACAGATCTGCACAAAAACACAAGTAAGAAAAATAAGCATTGAAACAAAATAAGAGCACGAAAATACAAGTACCTTCGGTGGGACGCCAAGCAGTGAAAATATAGTCCGTTGGGGGGGGGGAGAGTACAGATCTCAACAAAAATAAACCGGTGAAACCACTTGCTATCATCAGGGGTGATGGGGAAGACGATGCAACTATCCTCACCATCACGAGTACGGATGGTCACCTGACCATGGCCCAAAGACCGGACTGAAAACAGGTGAGCCAAGTCAGAAAGCCTAATGTCGGACCCCCAAGGTCTCATTCATGGCGCAAATGGAAAGTAAAGTGCGCCAAGCATACGACGCCACCTGACAAATAGACAACTTGTTGAAAACCAATAACTCCCTAATCAAGGGAGGAAGGGGGAATCTCAGCCCAAAACGAAAAGGGGAGTCATATAAACATGTCCAGCTCAGCCTCAGGGAGTCGGCCCTCTGACCGGGGGTAGGTATGTGAAACATCACGTCATCAGAGAAGCCGAACCTCTCCCTGATAAGACGGAGATCGGACGCCTTAAAGACGGAATCACACACGTGCTTTACTGAGAATATACCACAGGAGGAAAAGGAGTCAACGGAGGGGTCGGAAGCCGTAGGCGCGGAGGATGAAGTTTCTTGAGCCATGAGCGTCGAAAGAAAGAAAAAAGGCGAAGAAAAAAGTACTTGACGACGGAGATCAGACGGAGGGGAAAGCCGGGAGAGGAGGAAAGAAGAGTGAGAAAGTGGGGGAGTTTTTTTTAGAAGTTGGGAGAATCTCGAGGGAGTTTCTGAGAGTGGGTTTAACGAGGGAGTGGGGGAGTTTTGAGGGAATTTAAGGAAATAAATAATGGGGTTAGGCGGTTATAGGGAAGTGGGAAGAGTTGGGGACAATTGGGAAAGGAAAGTCAAGGGCAAGAGATGGCACAATCACCGAGTTCGTAAGCTATCTGCTGTGTAATCGAAATTCTCGCCCAAAGTACTTCGGACGAGAATTTGGGGCCAATTGTTATGGACAAAATTCAACTTTTGATTAAGGGTCCACGTGGCAGACATCCATTGGAAAGGAAGGGAAAGACAAGATCGATGACGTGGCAACATGTGGGCCATCAGATGAAAGCTAACAAACACATTAAGTTGTGTGCTGCATGCGTATAAGGGAAAGAAAAGTCAGCAAACTAACTCCCTACTTTTCTGCAACGGACTGAGGGAATCCAGGAGCAGAACTGGGGGACCGTTGAATACCAAAACCCTAGCCAGAGCAGCCTATAAAAGGAGAGGCTCAGCATTCGAAAGGGGCATTCAATCTTCCAGCAACATTTCTACCCAAGTTCACCACTTTAATTACTCTTAAGCAATATTCCATAGAAAATATTGTATTTCCGTACGCCCGACTCCGTTTCTGATTATAGTGCAAAGTTGGTGGGATTCCGACTCCCCCCGTGGTTTTTCCCACTTCGGGTTTTCCGCGTCACCAAAATACCTTGTGTCATTTTTTTTATTTTCAATGTTTATTTCGTTCGTTCACGCTGTCGCCATTTATTTACTTCGTTGGTTCTCGATCAATCTTTTTAACCCACACTAAATCATCGACTCGGTAAATTTTTACCAAAACAGTAGCTATTATCTTTTTCCTACAAAGGGATTCAAAGGCTTTCTTATGAGCAAGGTTAATGAACTTTACCTTCGGGAAATCGACAAGTTGTTCAACCTCCGGTATGGTGGAAGTTTTTGCTTCCTCAATTGCTCCATTGCTTCCCCTTTCATGAACTACCAAAGCTTTTGATGCTAAACCTTTTGTGTTTTGAACAAATTTTGAGACTTTGATGTGTTGGTGTTGCCTTTTGTTCTTGCCATCTTCTATACTCCTTGTAGTATGTATCAAAAAGTCTTCAATTTGCTTTAAGCTCACCCTTTCTTCCAATTTTAATTCCAAGAACAATTATTTGGGAATTTTTAAAATTTCCTCAAACCCTAGACACTGTTTGTTAAATTTGGTTGTTTTTGATTACTAGAAAGGTGAATTGTTGATAAAGGAGTTCTTTTATTTGGTTGGAAGCAAGATTGTGATGAAGTTTGATGAATTTGAGTTAGTAGTTGATTAGTTTGGAGTTGGGGTTTTGTTAGAAATTGTGTTTGGGTTTGAATTTGTGTTTGTAGAAATGAGGAAGGAAAGGAAAAACGGTCGAGTAAGTAGGCTGAAGTAGCAGCAGGACTCGTGCGAGTTCTCTTGGACTCGTGCGAGTCTTTGGGCAGAGCTGTTTTATTCATAGGGGAACTCGCACGAGCTCTGCAGGACTCGCACAAGTTCTGGGACAGTGCTGAATTCTTCACAGGGAGACTCGCACGAGTTCTGATGACTCGCACGAGTTCTCCTTCAGCTCACTCGAGTTGAGTTGAGCTCGATTGAGTTGGCTAGCAGCAGGCTTCTCTTTTGATCCCTTGGCTCCAACTCCCACGAGTTGAGGCCAACTCGTGGAGACTCGTCCTTAGGACATTTGATGCTTCCTTTTTTGAACTTCCTAGCATTGCGGTGCGCTCCTTAGGCTTTTTTAGCCTAGGCATATGCTTCCCCACACTTTGATTGATCAATCTACAAACTTCAAAACACAATTAGTAACCTCCCTCACTTGCTCTCATGTTCGAAATTTTGGCAACAAAGCAAACAAATGCAATGCAAAAATTTGAATGAATTGAATTGAATTTAAATGCAAATTAAAGAGTTAGTATATGTACAAATGGTGGTTTAAGGGAGGAATCCACCAAACTCTCTTCCATTTAAGCTTTCAAGGGGGCATGTTGAGGATGTTGTTGATGTTGCTCAACACCTCGTATAAGTAAGCGAAAGTTTGTTCACATTCAAGGTAGAAGTCTTGTATGGACCTCGTCATGTCATATCTTCCGTTTTCATAGCTTCCATTGTTAAAGTCATAGTGACAAGGAGCTACATGGTCTTGGCTTGAAAGTATTGCGTTTCTGACATAGGGATTGACTAGTCCTTCAAACTCGTCATCCCACAAGCCATTGACTTCCTTTACTTCACCCCTATGTTTAGAGGACCATGGGTAGACATAGTCTTCTCTCCATTCTTTTGGCCCTCAAGGCCCCCATTGGTACTTGTCTTTGAAAATGAGTTTTTCAAGCTCTCATTTGTGGTGTTGTCATGAAACATTCCTAGCTCGCCGAATAGAGATATTTCAATATCATCGACCTCTTTCCTCCAATTGGGCAATGTCCCTCTATCTTTCCCGGATTTCCATCCTTGGTATGATTTGTAGTGGAGGACTCCGGCTTCTTCTTTTCTCCTTTTCGATTGTAATAGTCAACCATGAAGCATGGCTCATTCAAGTATGGTGCCTTCATTGTATTGTCGAGATTGAAAGTTATCTTCTCATCACCTACTTTAAGGGTAAGCATACCGTTCTTGACATCAATTACCGCTCCGGAGGTGTAAAGAAATGGTCTCCCCAAGATGATGGGTATATTAAAGTCTTCTTCCATGTCCACTATGACGAAGTCTACCGGTATGAAGAACTTCCCAACTCTTACCGGCACATCTTCCCATACTCCTAGTGGTTTCTTTATGTTATGATCCTCTATTTGCAATGTCATAGAAGTACACTTCAATTCCCACACACCAAGCTTTTCACACACCGAGTATGGCATGACACTTACACTAGCACCTAGGTCACATGGTGCTTTATCAATGGTAGTATCTCCAATGGTACACGGGATAGAAAAGCTTCTTGGATCTTTAAGCTTAGGTGGTGAATTTCCTTGAATGATGGCACTAGTAGTGTCGGTGAAGGCAATAGTCTCCGACCTTTTAATGGACCTCTTGTTGGTAAGTATATCCTTTATATATTTCGCATAAGCCGGGACACGAGTGATAAGCTCCGTGAATGGGATAGAAAGTTCCAAGTTCTATACAATTTCCATGAACTTCCTAAGTTTCTCATCAACTTTGGACTTAGCTTGACGACTTGAAAAGGGTAGCTTAATCATAATGGGCCCCTTTCAACTTCTTTCTCTTTTCTTCATTTATCCTCTTCAACGATTCACTTGTAGTAGGCTCTACTACTTTGGTGTTCTTATTCAATGATTCCGGCTCATCCCTTTCTTTCAAACCTCCATTTTACATTCCTTCCCTAGATTTACCATTTCCCTCAACATTATCCTCTTCAATTGGCTCTTTAGGTCCCTCATAATGTGTACCACTCCTCAAGTGAATGACGTTGATAATTTCATTCCTTGTAGGGGGATTACCTTGAGACCATAAGGTGGTAATTGCCCTTTTTGCCTTTGTGAGCTTGAAGATGCAAATTGAGACACTTGAGTCTCCATCATCTTGTTATGATCAAGGATGTTGTTGATGGTGATGTCCTTGTCTTGACTATCCATTTGCATTTGTGAAAAGAAATCTTGTTGATTCTTTTGCATTTGCAAAACCGCTTTTTGAACATCAAAAGCTTGATCATTGGGTTGGTTGTAGGATGTTTGGCTTTGAAATCCTTGATTGAAGAAAGGTCTTTGGACGGGATTCCTCATTGGGGGTAGTGTGTATGGTGGTGGATTTTGAACATTTTGGCTTTTGTATGAAAGATTGGGGTGGAATTTGGTATTTTCATTGTAAAAATTTGAGTAGGGGGTGTCGTTTTTGTACGCTTGGAATGCATTCACTTGCTCGGTGGTTCCTTTACACTCTAGTTGAGTGTGTCCCAAAGTTCCAACACTTTCACAAGCACCATTAGGAATGGAAGGTGTTATCGTCATAGCATTGACATGTTGAGATGTTTGTTACTTGAATGAATTAGAGGCTTCATTTATCTTGGCCATAACTTTGTCAAATTTCAAGTTCATAGTATTGATATGAACACATTTGTGCACTAAAATCGGCACTCAATTGTGTGACGGAATCCACATCATTCTTCCCTTCTCTAGTGGTCTTTCGTGGCCGACTATATTGAGATATATGGACCGCCATTTCTTTCTATCTTGGCCCATGTTTGGTTGTCATCAACTTCGGTGAACCTCCCATTTGACCCCATATTGAGGACATTCCTTGAGTCTTCGGATAATCCATTCCAAAATTGTTGGACTAAGAACCACTCGGTCTACCCATGATGAGGGCAAGAGCGGCATGTTGCTTTGAATGTTGCCCAAGCCTCATATAGAGACTCCTCATCTCTTTGTTTTAACCCGGTGATTTGGGCTCTAAGCATGTTGGTCTTCTCGGGTGGGTAGAACTTCTTGTAAAAGGTAAGTGCTAACTTCTTCCAAGAATCGATACCAAGAGTAGCTTTGTCTAGGTTTTTTGACCATTGCTTGGCGGTTTCGATTAAGGAAAAAGGAAACAACACCCATTGAATTTGGTCTTGTGTTACACCCGTTTAAAAAATAACATCACAATAGTCCCAAAAGGTCTCCATGTGAAGATGTGGATCCTCACTTGACATCCCTCCAAATTGGTTTCTTTCAACGAGTTGTATAAAGGCGGATTTTTCTATGAAATTCCCGGTTAAATGAACGGGTGTCGGAGTACCATTTGGTAGGCTCTCCTCGGTTGGCATGCAATAAGATGAAAATTTAGGCATGATTGGTGGGTTTGGTATAGGGTTGCCCTCTCATTGTCTTGCAAAAGGATTGGTAAACTTAATTCTTTATGCTTGAAAAATTCCCACTTATACAAGTCCTTTGATACCTAAGTTTGGTTCCCCCGTTTTTGGAGTAGAAGCTCTCCTAGAGGCTCTTCTTATACCCCTCAACGTTCTCTCAATATCGTGATCAAAAGGTAGGTGACTACCTTTTAATATCCTAGGCATGCAAAATGTCAAACACTAGAAAACAATTAGAACCTCCTTGAGGAATCGGCTCCCTCAAGGAAAAGAAAGACACAACTAAAAAGTAATAAATGATAACAATTCAACAATACACCATCCACGACAACGACGCCATTTTAATGCGAGGGCTAGGTCGTCACACCCTATCAAATAATATTCATCCTCAACTAACTAGCAAGTAGCAAGTAGAGATCAGATCCGAAAGGATGGGTTGTCAAGTAGTTATCAAATGCAAGTAGCTATGTCTTTGTGTCACAATATTGGGTTGAGAAATAATCCAAAATACTACAACGAAAATGTAAACAAATGAAATAACGAAGCATGCAATTAAAAGTGTAGATGTAAACAATTGATTAAAGGAACTAGGGTGTCATGGGTTCATAGGGGAAACATGGCATAACCATAGTAACGAATCCGGTAAATGATTGTAGTTTTGTTAGGATCGAGTTCGTTTATATCTTACAATCCCTAGGAATATTTAGGTCTCGGAGTCGAGTTGATTTATAGCTTACGACACTTACAACGACTTCATTCTCCCTATTCAACATATGCATGAACTAACAATACTCGAGTTGATTTATCTCTTATAAGTCTTGTTAAAAAGATAGAGAATTATGTTAGGTTGTCAATCAAGCATTTCATCAAATATAACATGTGTTATTTTTACTAAGTACAATATTAGGGTAAACTAAGGGCTTAAATGATGATTAGGCACATCAAGAGAGTCCACGAAAATAATAGAGCCATTAGGACTCGTGGGAGTCCATGAGAAGTGCGAGGAAGCATGCTACTAGGGGACTCGCGCGAGTCGGGGAGGACTCGCACGAGTTGGCTGAGGACTCGCACGAGTCTGCCTATAGGTTTTTCTCCGTGGCCTTGCTGCCCCAAAACTTGTGGGGGCTCTTCATAACTCGTGGGGGCTCTCCATCATTGCCCGAATACTTCTTATATCTACTATGGCCTTTGGTCTCGGTTCCTCTTTATTGCTTGGTCGTTAAGTGCAATCAAATTAGCCTCCGAAATGCTTCAAGAATCCAAGGTTGGCACCTTTCTCCTACCAAAAGTACCAAATCCTCATAGAATAGCAWATAGGTAGCTAAAGATAAGAAACGACCTTAATGCATACATAAAAGCATGTAGAACGAGGCTAGTTAGGGAACTAAATGTGCGTAAATACGAGTCACATCGCTTGCCCTCCTCTATTGAAAGGCATTAACAGGTCGAAGATAAATAACTTTAAGAATTACAAAGTAGAAGCTTATAAAGTAAAAAGTCATAGGGAATCGAAAACTCTATTTAAAGTTTTTAATGATTAATTGTAATAAATAGACATAGTCCATAGTCGTTTTAGCAACTTGATAAGTAAACATTTAGTGTCGTTTTAAGCTCGCTTAAACCTTTTATTCGACTCCGTTTTGTGTGCTTTTATTGAATTAAAGCTCATTTTAATAATTGGATATTAATAGTATTATTATATTAATTGTAAATAGTTGTCATATTTGGTGGAGCTTGATGGTGATTTTGCTTGTTTATATTTTGTAGAGATTGGTTCGTGAATTGAAGCTACCCGAAGCAGATAAGACAGGTAAAGAGGATCAGAAATTGGAACGTATAAGAAGAAAGTAAAAAAGACATCCAAATGAATGCCTGATAGCGGGATTGGCGCCCACCCGGCATAATACAATATTTATAAAACTCAATACCAAACTAATGAACGTAGTAGGGTAAGGAGGCCGATCCATAAAGACGGTTAGAATCGTATATTGGTTTTCGTTCGGTTTAGTGTAGTCAATCAAAGGTTGGAGATTTGAATAATCTAAGAGTGTAACACCCCCATACTCCAAAGTGCCTTACAAGGCCACCTTAGGTACGAAGATGCTACCATCTCGGTTTTCCAAGGCAATGATCATCAAAAGACAATAATGAAACATATTAAATAAAGTATTTAAAAGATTACGTAGTCTCAAAACCCAAAACCAAAACTGTCTAATCAATATCTGAAATACAAGTTCCAAAACTAAAGGAAGACTTGACATAACGCAGCGGAAACTCTATTAAGGTGAATGCCCATCCATCCCTCGTGCATCATAGCTATACCTGTTCAGATCTGCTCACCATCCCCGAAT
>VHZZ01015023.1:25284-42657 GCA_009801015.1 Silene noctiflora
GTGCACATCCCCTCCCGTGGCGGGTTCCACGGAGGGCGAACCAAGGGCGTGAAGCCACTCCCGCAAGTGACTCCACTCAACCGAGAACGCATCTCACAACATACTCCTGCCTCCACCTTCATCCCAACGCGATAACATTCACCACATAGCATATAAATCATACTCACAACAATATCAACATCATCATACAGTAAACAGCAGCCAAGCACCTTAACTAAATAACGTATAGTACTGAGTAGGAGTAACCTACCTCTAGAAAACCGCATAGACTTCCCACGTAGCCTCACCGCACAAGCCATCATCGACACCCTATGACACACAACCACATCTATCAATATTACTACACACAATACTAGACAAACATCAACCAAGATGATAACGACTGAATAACATACCTATGCTAGCATCCGGCGACAAGATCGCTCCCCGACTCCTGCTCCCGACTCCCATGGCGACGCACCTCCCTTTGTTCTCGAGAAGGTGAGAACAAGGGATAACTGACGAGGCGACATCTAGGTTTTAGGGAAAATAAAAGAAATGAAATGAAAAGAAACTGACTCGACTTTCTGATTTCGCGATATATCTTTTAGCGCTGCTCGTAACTTACTCGATCGAGTAACTAGGTTACTCGATCGAGTGACCACAGCTAGATCGAGTACTCAACCACCATACATCTATGAGGAACTACACAAGACTCGGCGAGTACCAAGGTCAGTCAACAATGGTCAAAGGTCCCAAAAGGGCGGGTATTACAGTCTTCCCCCCCTTAAAAAGACCTTCGTCCCCGAAGTTCAGCTCACTCCCAAAGACTCCCAGGTGAACAACCTAAGCCTCTGCGTACAACCCTTTCCAACCACTACCCATCCCGACTCAACATGACACMGCTACATCTACGCACATACTCCGCCACTCATCACCAACAGTCTTCCCCCCCGAATCTTTCGTTTCCAACCTCTGTGATTGGCTTAGCACAAACCTCAAATCCCGTCTCGTCTTTTGGCCCACCCTTTTCTCCTTCATTATGTGGAACCTTTGGACCGGGCACAATGAGCGCCTCTTTGGTGACCGTCTGCCCTTACCCCATAATTTGTGGCTCGACCGTGTGTTGTACCAACCCTATGCCTGGGCTGCTGCCCAGCCTAATCCTGCACTTATTTTTTTGCCTTCTTCCCTTGACCCCAACTATTGCCTCGCGTTAGGTCCCTAGATCCCTCCCCCATTTCCTTGTCACAAGATTAATGTTGATGCTTCTTTCTGTTCTACCTCATTTCACTAGTACAATTCGGACGATTGGCATCAGCACATTGGCATCGGTTATAATAGAAACTGATGACAAATGTAATTTTGAGCTATATTGGCATCGGCTATTGCGACTAAACCGATGCCATTAACATTTTTGGATTATTGGCATCGGTTATCAATTTACAACCGATGCTAAATTAGCATTATTGCCATCGTTTATGTAATTAGAACCGATGTCCACTATTTTGATGGAAAATAAATTATTATTATTTTTCCTTCACATCGGCTATTTGCAAACAACCGATGCCAGCTAATTCAATAACTAAACTAAATAGAACTTCCCCGAACGACGTATTTTCATTGTAGGGACGACTGATATTGACAACATAAACGTTTTAATCGACTTTTAGGGGAACTCGACCGAGTACAAGGGCGTACTCAACTGAGTTACGCCTACTCGACCGAGTTCGAAGGACACTCGAACGAGTCCGTAAATAGGCAGAACCTGAGTGAATATGCCATTTTGGACACTCGATCGAGTACCTGGGACTCGACCGAGTGGCGGACACTCGACCGAGTGCCCCAATTAAACCAGAATCGCAATTTTGCAATTTCTACACTTATAAACCTCCCTTCCTCCTTATTTTTGACACAACTCAGCAAATAATCTCTTCCAAACACTCTTCAATTATTTTTCTCTCATTCAAGCTTCAAGGATCTTGAGTGCTTACGCCTCAAAACCGTCTTCATCATCCTTTTCTTGTTCATATTATCTATTTACAAGGTAATGCTATTTCCCATTAGTTTCCTTATGTTTTTGTAACAAAATCCCCAATTAGAAGGTGAAAGCCTTAGCTCTAAGCTTATATTATGCTGTAGGTGATGATGGAAACTTGTTTTAGCTCTTATTTGATACTATAAACTGGAAATTTAAGCCAAATCTTTGGCAATTGAATTCGAGTTTTCTAGGGTTTCATTCAAAAATTGGTTTTTGATACTTTCAATCCTCTTCTAAGACTGAAGTCGACCATAGGATGCTAGTGACACCGCGTTTTGCAAATTATTTGGAGTATTTTGAACGAAAAATCTGTCCTAAGGCTTCACTTGTGTTGTTGGAGGAAAACTGAAATTTCACTTTTGTTTACGATCCTTGAGCCCTTTCCTTGTTGTCTATTGATGTCAATGCATCATGCCGAGAGCCAACGCCAACCGACCACCCACCAAGCAAACCAGGCCCGGAAATATCACTGAGAGGGGACAAGGGAGCCAAGGCTCGATAGTACCACCTGTGGCTCAATACCCGTCCGTAGAATTTGCTGATTTTAAGCAGAAGGAGGCCTTTGTGTCCTTGATGGCTCGCCCGATCCGGACCACTAAGTGTGTAGACATAAACCTTTTGGAGGAGTTGGGGATAGAGGTGGACATGTGGAATATCTTTGAGACCTTAGGATTAATGGGGTTGTATAGGCTGAGGAAGCACTCTTATGAATTCTTCACCTTGGAATTTTTGAGCTCTTTCTCTTACGATGAGAATGCCGAGACTTACCGCTTTAGGGTAATGAACCAGAAGTTTCACCTCACCATGGAAGACCTTGCTGAGCATTTGGGTTTGGAGAAGCCTACGGCGGACCATTACCTTGATGTACCCAAGGAGTTTAGAGCTAGTGAGTACCTTCATTTGTTGACCGGTACTGAGGTCAATGTTAGTGTGATGCTCATTAATGATGTGCAACACGTGACCTTGAAGATTTTCTTGAGGGCGATGACGTGTTTGTTGTATGGGAGGAGCGATGTGAGTAAGCTTAACTCACATAAGGTAATGTTATTGATGTCTTACTTGAACCCCAAGAGAGAGGAGAGGTTCTACTATAGCCCACCGACCATTGTGTGCAGCAGCTTAGCTTTCATGGCCCAATCACCTCACCGTCACCTTAGTTGTGGGGCCATAGTGTCCCGGCTAGCTCAGAGGTTGGCCAATTTTGAGCCCTCTCCGGACTTCCCAGCAATGTTCAAGAGTGTCCCAGGTTTGGATAAGGGTTACTTCTTTCATCAGAAGTGGCTTCGGGTGTTAGATGATAAGACCTTGGCATGGAGGGTTGGGGGCACGCTGTGGACGAGGTTGCCCGATCCGGCCAACATCCCGGAGATTGATCACCTAGAGGACTGCTCTGATTACATGACAACGGAGGACCAGACATACTTGATTCCGGGGCACGTACTGTACGACATGCTAGAGCCGACCCTAGCCTCTAGCAGGAGGAAGGAGACCCAGGCGACCCGGGAACCTAGGGGGACGAGGGCTACATGAGGAGTGCCAGAGAAGACCCCAGATGTACCGCAGAGTAGCCCTATGTATCAGTACCCAGGCTACCCCACCGTACATGACCCGAGGATGCAGGTGGGTGAGCTGATAGAGCGGTTGTCCAACACTTTGGTGTTGCGGGGCCTTCATAAGATGACTCAGCAGCAGGCTATCAGGACGGGGCTTGCACAGATGGCTTGGTGGAGGGGACCCGCTGATGACAGTGGTCTTTCCACTGTTTTGGGGTGAACCGTACTTCTTGGGGCCCACCAGAGAGCTTTGGGAGGGGGTGCTTCACTGGGCTGTGGGGAGCTAACTACGGGATCCAGCTTGATGACCAGGGTCGATGGTTTGGGGGAGAGTATGGTGCTCTGCCGCCTACCTTCAGGGGAGGGTTTAACTCGGCGCTGTCTGGATTTGGAGGGTGGTATGATGTTGGGGGATCTTCCGGAGCGGGGAACGACGAGGAACTGGATGATGGTTCGGGTTGCCCCCATTGAGTTTACCTTCTTTGTTTTTATGGAACTTATGTTATATCTGGGTGCCTTGTAGCACATCACTTTGTTGTGGATTGTTTGCAGCCATAAGGCCTAAACTTATTTTGTGTCCTTGGATTTTTAGCTAGTTCATATGACTCGGGGTGGCCTTGTGTCACCATTTTGATCTTATTTGGAGGTGGATGTGGTTGTGCGACGTTAGTATTATGTTGTTTTCTGATTTCTTCAGACTCGACCGAGTGTAGGGAGGGTACTCGACCGAGTAGAGGGGACTCGACCGAGTACCTACTGCACTCGACCGAGTGATTTCAGGGAAGGGATTTGGTGATATTATGAATTGAGTGTGACTCGACCAAGTACATTGCCCACTGCGCACTCGACCGAGTACCAGGTAGCGACTATTCATTATTGGTTGACTTGAGACCCAGACGGGAAGGGAAGGGTTATGGTTTTGTTGAGACATGTCATGACGGGGATAACCTATACTTCTCAACTTTGATTACTTGACCGACCAAGTACGGGCTTGATGTAGGACTCATATAGAGCTGAAGTGATTTTGGACCGGGTAAACCCGATAGGTGAACTTCGGGGACGAAGTTCCTTTTTTTGGGGGGGGGAGTTTTGGGGGGGGGGGGGGGGGGGGGGTAGGGTGTTTTGCGCGCGTGGAAGGAATTTTCATTAATGGTTGTGTATTGAAATTGCATTAATGTTTGTGTCAAAAACATGGAAGTATCATGTAGTTTCTTATATGATGTATGCATGTGTTATATGAATGACATGGTAGAGATTATGTATGGGGTACACATGTGTCGGAATGTACGATGGTGATGTAGGATTGAGACTATGGATTGCGACGGTTAGATGAACTGTAGTTAGTAGCGAGAGACTAACCAGCGAAGCCCTAGCGTGGAATGTAGAGAGTTGAACTTCAGGGACGAAGTTCTCTTTAAGGGGGGAAGACTGTAATAACCGTCCTTTTGGGGGACCCGTTGACTGACCTTGAGACCCATTTGATCAACCGTAGCCCACTTATGCGACCTTGACCTTGATAAAATTAGTTGTTGTTAACTCAGACTCGACCTAGTAGGTGACACTCGGTCGAGTGTGGCACTCGACCGAGTGCGGTTGACTTGGTCAAGTATGTTGGTACTCGACCGTGTGCGCGGCCGACAACGTAATAATATATTACGCAATTGTCATAACTCGTTGACATATCATTTCATTTTCTTTTTCATTTTCTTCTTTCCTAAACCCTACATTGGAGTATTCCTCCCCTACCTTTCACCCTTCACCCTGCTAGCACCTACCCGGGAATCCAACATGGGAATGGATGTGTATGTCAACTTCGGCCTAGTTGCCCAATCGTCCGATAAGGAAAGTCGTCGTCACCCCTGTTAGTTTTGGGTTAGGGTTAAGGTTGTGTATGTGTAAACTGGTTATATCGTCGTTATAAGTGCCGGTAGCGGTGTGTCGTGACCATGAATGCGCTGAATGACATTTCTTGGATTGCTCATCAGGTAGGGTTTCTCCTACTTAGTTGTTTGTGGAATAATATGTGATAATATGACGATCTTTGTACTGGCTATGTTTGTTGTATGTTGTGGATGGTGATGGTGGTGGTGTTGGAGTTGATTGTTTTGTGAGCCATTGTGAAAGGAAAACTCACCCCTATTGTTCGCCTCTTGCGTTCTCTCAGCGTAAGGGGGATGTGCACATTGAGGAACTGGGTTCGCTCTGTGGAGCGGAGATTTTGGTGGTAAGGCTGCGGTCCCCATTGGCAGGGCTACACACCTCGGTGTGTAGTCAGTGGGTTGTGATGAATGTGGAGGGGGAGTTACTGATTGTTCCGATTGTCGATTTATGCATTTCACTATATATTTTTGTATAATTGACTGACCCCGTTGTTATTTTTGAAACTGTGATGATCCATCCATTCGGGGATGGTGAGCAGGCTGGTTTGCAGGTGTAGTGTTGTGTTGGATGCTTATCTGTTTTGGTATTGTTATGGGGATGGGAAGACGCCGACGTAGTGTTATCAACCGTTGTTTATAGTGTCCCCAGTAGTAGTATATCTCCTTTTGTATAGCTTTGAGATTCAACAGTCCTTTGTAAAGTGTAAAATAAATAATGTATGTTCTCGGATGGTCAATTTGATATATACTTTCCTCGGGTAACCGAGATAGTAGCACCTTTGGTTATCAGGGAAGGCCTAGAGAAGGCTCCTTGGTATGTGGGGGTGTTACAACAAGTTACTCTTTTTTGCCCTAGAAACCATTCCCACCATCGTCGTTCTCTCTATTTGTTGGCTATCTGACTCCTTCGGAACGCCGTCGTTAGGCCGGCGACCACGCCCTCGACAACTTCAAAACACGACAACCTTGCTCTCCATATCGACTTTCCTATAGCCAACAAGGTCACGATTGCTGCTGTTAGTTTCATATTATCGTCCCCGACGAATTTGTTGTTTGTCCATAACCTTCCCGACGTCTTTACTGGTTGTGCTTCCCGACGGCTCCGCATCTCCACTTTCATTTCGTACGAGGTATTATTCTACCCTTACATCCTCTGATCTCTTTATTTCTAAGATTATTTTTTCCTCAAAATGTTTTATGATCTAATTGCTTGTATTTTTAATTTATTTGGGTATGTGTATTTGGTTTTTGGTGTTTAATTCGCTTGTGTCAGTTTATTGGTTTGTGTATTTGGTTTTGTTAATTTGATGAAAATTGTTTGTTTGGGTGTTTAATGATTGTGCACACTAGTGTTGTTAGGATTGTAGAGACGGGAATTAAAAATGCATGTTTGTGTATTTTATGCTTATTGTTGTGCTAAATGGAAATTCGTCATTAAAATCAATAACTTGATTATGTGCCTTGTCAAGACAAGTAGAGGATTTCAATATTGAATATTAGAATTCCATTAATGAAAGTAGAAGATTTAAAATAATGAATATTAGGATTTCAAATTTGTACTTTCTAACATCACCAAAATAAATCTTATTCAAAGCCGAAAATTAAGAACTAAGTAGTAGCTACTTACAACAAAGTGCACCAAATTTTCGAAACAACTAAACGATTTTACTTGCTCGCAAAGTGCGTGGGGCGTGTGTACCTACGACTACTCTCGCATCCGTCTGTGTATGTAACAACTATATTTTCAACCAGTCAAAATTTAACTCACAAATTTTAGAATGAAAAATCAATCAAGATGAGGAAATAGAACGTACAGTATAACAGTAGAATGACCGCAAATGTAAATTATATACTATGGAGGATGAAGTTTTCAGGAGTCTTTCAATAAGTTTTACATCTATCAAACCATCAACAACTACTAATACATGAAATTAATACATGAAACTCMATTCCCATTTAAAACCTTCCAAAATTTATATGAATATGATTAATGCAAACTTCTGTTTTAAAATTGTTGATAATTACAGAAATTAATGAACGTTTAATTGGTTTGATTTGTTGGTGTTGTAAATGTGATGGGATTATTCGAAAATGTGAGAGAAAAGTGGAGGAAATATCATACAACTTAACATTGGACATATCAATGAGTGAATTTTTTCTCAAACTTATTATATCAAAGCACATTAGTTGAATCAAAACCCTTATCTTTAATTAGCATATACTAAACAACGCATATACTAAAAGACCATAAATCTTTCCTTTTTATTAAAGAGTCGACTACATTGGAATAACTGTACTTTGGAAATGAGTTTAAATGTTAAAAAAGTCCCTGTGTTTTTACCGAGATGAATTAATGAAGTCACAATAGAAACTATACTTCCGTCACTAAAGTAGTAATATGTAACTCTCTAATAGACATAGACATTTTATTTATTATACACAAGTGAACAATATTATAATCACTTCATCCTATTTTACTATTCTTATTTCCTTAATACCATCGTTAAAATAAATAAACCCACTCAAGAAAAAAAGTCCCAATATCTTTTGTTAAGTGATATCAACGATGTTATACGTAAATTGAGTGCTAACAATAATTAACTTTTTGTTACATAGAGAGTAATATTTAGCTTAAAATCTGGAAAATTGGAAATAAAAACCTGTACATAGTTGAAAATAGAATTACGAATTCCGCTCGAATAAATAAGTTGGCGGAATACTTACAATTACTCTTACACTTTTGTAGGTCTGACATCTCCCAGCAATTGAGTATTAATTCTTTTTTTAAATGCATTATTTTCTTACTTGTTTTTTTTTTTTTTTTAATTCTTTGATTAGTCAAGATTTATGGATAGAGCTTGTATAAGGTTTACTTGCATAATATCCTGCCATGTGTACTCCTCAATTTAGCCTTTTTATATTTCTTTATAAATTACAAAAAGGTATACTACAAGGACTTTTATAAAATAAATTTTAACATGTAGGTAAAAAAAAATTTTTAAGGTACTTTAGCCAGTTGTACAAGCTTATCGTAAATTAAACTTAAATTGTTGAGAAACCTTAATTTTTATGTTTGTTTTTATTAATTAAAGAGGATTCATGTATGTTTGTATTAATTAGAGTATGGACCGGAGTTGGATGTACGACCAACGTGATTTTGATTTTCTTCGACGACTTGATGAGGAATTTATTAGTTCTGTGGTGGAACATCAAAGAGTACATGGGAATGATCGCTTCATATGTCCATGTAGTATATGCCGTAATCGAAAAAGGGTGAATTCTGTTAATGAGTTGCGGGAGCATTTAATTACAAGGGGGTTTACCTTAGAGTATAGTATGTGGATATGGCATGGAGAGAATGTGAGAGGGACATTCGTAGCAATAGTAACATAAGTACAAATATAACAGTAGAAAATACTGACGAGATTAGAAATGCTGTTAAGGATTGTAATGTCGATGAAATTAGTGACGACATGATTGATAAGGGCGATAAAGTGGAGGAGGAGAACATTGATTTTATGATGGATGACCTTGAAAAAGATCTTGTGGATTGTCCTATTATGTTTCAGAGAATGGTTAGTGATTCTAAAAAGCCTTTATATCCCGCATGCTCTAAGTTTACCCGTTTATCAGCTTTAGTCAAGTTGTATACCCTGAAAGCTGGGAACGGGTGGAGTGACAAAATTTTCACTGCATTATTGGAAATTTTGTCAGAGATATTGCCCGAAGGTAATGAGCTACCTACTACCACATATGAATGCAAAAAAATACTATGTCCATTAGATACTAAATACCATAAGATTCATGCATGCCCGAATGATTGCATTTTGTATCGGAAAAAGTATAGCGAGTTGATAAAGTGTCCAAGATGCGGTGAGTCACGGTACAAGAGGAGAGACAATCCTAATGGTGGTAAGAAAGGCGGTCCGGCTAAGACTTTGCGGTATTTACCGATAATACCAAGGTTTAAACGTATGTTTGCTAACCGAAAAGATGCAGAGTACATGTTGTGGCATCACAAAGGGAGGAATAACGATGGAAAACTGAGGCATGTGGCCGTTGCTCCCCAATAGAGAACATTTGACAAAACCTTTTCAAATTTTGGTAAAGAGCCTAGATATTTGAGATTAGGACTCTGTATTGATGGCATTAACCCTTTTGGAATTTTGAGTACCCAACATAGTTGTTGGCCGGTTATGTTGATAATCTACAATATCCCCCCTTGGCTTACCAATAAGAGCAAGTACATTTTGTTAACCCTTTTTAATTTCTGGACCTAAACAGCCTGAAAATGACATCGACGTATACCTAGAACCCCTAATGGAAGACTTGAAGACCTTGTGGAATGATGGAGGTGCAAGTATTCGATGCATCTACCGGACTACAGTTTCAAATGCACGCTATGCTCTATTGTACAATTAATGACTTTCCTACTTACGGAAACCTCTCCGGTTATCGTTTAAAGACTGATAAAGGATACCCAGTATGTGGGAATGACATCGAGTCTGATTGATTGGAAAATAGTGGCAAATATGCATACCTGGGTAGTCGTCGGTTGCTACCGTTAAATCATGATTATCGAAAGAAGAAGAAGGCTTTTTATTGGAAAATCGACCAGAGGACGCCGCCTTTATTTTTGAGTGGAAAAGAGTACTATAACCAAGTTAAAAATATAACTAGAGAATTCGGAAAACCGTACGTACCTCCACCGGTCGAGGTATATCACACAAAAAAATCAATATTCTGGGAACTTCCATATTAGGAGTACTCTTCAGTGTGGCATTGTATTGATGTCATGCACGTTGAGAAGAACGTCTTTTACAGTATAATTGTAACATTGTTGAACCTGCCTAACAAGACTTAGGATGGGTTGAAAGCTCAAAATGACAAGTTTGCTAGAGCGCGTCTTGGGCTAAGACCAATTGAGACAGGGAAACATATCTATATACCCCCCCTATCTTGCACAACTATATCCAAGAAAGAGAAGACCATCGTATGTGAGTCATTAAAAGGTACGAATGTGCCACATGGATATAGCTCTAACATAAGTCAGTTTGTGTCCGTGAAAGACTCTAAGTTAGTAGGCATGAAATATCACGATTGTCATGTTACGCTGATGTTGTCGTGATTCTTTGTGAAATGGAAATGTATTTCCCAATATCATTTTTTGACATTATGGTTCACTTGATTGTTAATTTTGTGAGGGGAAGAAAACTTTGTGGTCCGGTTTTCGAATGAAGCATGTGGGCAATGGAGCGTGAGATGGGAACATATAAGAGACGAATGAAAAATCGGTATCGGCCTGAAGGTAGTTTTATGGCTGGAAGGCGTCGTCCATACAAAAAAAAAGTGATCTTCAAGTGAAAATAATCGATGTAAGTAGCAATAACAATTTATATATGTATTAAAATTTTATAGTTTATTAAAAGTTTATATGATTAATTAGCTGGATAACATTTTGTTTTAAACAACTTTAGTGCCCTCAACAGCCGAATAACTACGAATGTGCTTACTATGTCATGAAATGGATGTGGGACATTACTGTACATCATTCTGATAAGGATTTAGTCGTGTCACCTGTATCAAAATAATCCTAAAATACTACTAACAAATAGATAGAGCTAAGACAGGGTAGAATCCACAAGGAGGCGGTAATAATCTATTTGCTAATATAATAATTTATCTTAAAGGTAACAGTTTCTGGGAGAATTTGTTTGTTTGATTACTTAAACTAATAACAATAAAGTTAAAGAGGAAATCAATAATATTAAAAGAGTCTAGGGATCAAGTTCACTAGGTAGTTATACGCGGGTGCGATTTAACTAATTAATTGAGCAATTATGTTGTTTAAGTCCATATGATCGGTCGATTCTAATAAGTCCTTTAGATCTAATTTAACATGCGGTCGCTATCATTAAACAAGTTCTATTTAATTTTCGCAGCCTATACTAGTCTTAACCCGGTCAGTGAAAATCCTAGTTTGCGAGACTAATCAATTAATCCTGGCCAGTAACTAATCAATTAGATTTAANGTGAAAATCCTAGTTTGCGAGACTAATCAATTAATCCTGGCCAGTAACTAATCAATTAGATTTAAGACAACAATTAAACAACAACACAAAGGAATTTAATAATCGATTCATTAATTAAACCCCCTTCTAACAATCTAGATCCCTTGTCACCCCAGATAATAAAATTAGCTACGCATATTAATTGAACAAACAACAACAATATTGATGGAAAACATAATTAAATGCATAAATAAGATGAATAACAAATATGGAAGTAGTAAAGAAAGATTAATTAAATACCGTAAATGATTGATGAACAAAGTGTAGATCCGTAATTAAAAGTAAACTAAACTAATCTATGAGTTTTTTTAGAGTATTCTAGGGTAAAAATATGAAATAAAAGCATAACCTAACAATAGGTATCGAGTTTCCTATTTATAAATAAAGATAGAGCAACTTAAGGAAATTCCGAAAATAAATAATGACAGTGTATACTCGATCGAGTATTGGAATACTAGATCGAGTATTCAACTTTCAGAATCTTTAACTCTCGACATTTAATTCTTTTAATTGATCTCCAGGTTACTCGATCGAGTGCAGTAATACTCGATCGAGTATTCATTTTGTTCCCACTTCTTCATGTAATCTTATCTTCTCTTCCTTTATTTCTCTAGATTTTCGTGTCGTGCTTCGTGTGTTCCATAATGTCATATCCGCGGTGCTCTCATCTTCTAAAATGCTCCAAATCTGCATTAAAACACCAAAATGCGGAAGCATCTCATTCTTGCATAAATGACATATAAATAACGTATTCTAGCACGAAAACCGTATCAAAAAAACTAAAGGAGAGACATATAAATGTTTATAAATATGACTCATCAAACTCCCCTAAACCATCTCTTTGCTTTCCCTTAAGCAAAGCATCACACAACACAATAAGACAAACATACAAATGGTAAACGATCAACTCAGAGCTAATGTTAATGCACATACAAATCCCAAGCTATCCATATCTATAACAAAGTAATGACATAAATGTACCAATAAAACAAATTCAGCGTCATGTGTAATAGAAAACGCAGCTCAAGTCACAAGATTTATATGACAGTGTAATATAGACAAAACCAAATACCTTTCGATCTTGCAAGACAAAATTCAGTCGGATTCTCGCAAATTCACTCATGTAGTCATAAGTATATGTAAGGGTGAGTTTATATGTAAGATAGAAAGAAATAAGAACACTCACTCAACTTATGAAACATGCATGCAATCTAATGTGATAGAAATTTTCCAACTAATACGCATTCACCATATAGACAAAAGTACATATATCAAAGACAATAAGGGTGGCAAATGGGTGAAGGTATAGAAGTGGTTTGTGCCAAAGACACGTATGGATATGTGGGGCTAAGACGGTAGTCACAGCGCAAGAACCAAAATCAAATCTATGATAACAAGTACAAATTAACCCAACTAGAGAAATTATCTCAACTTTACAATACATGAGAGATAACAACTACTCTCCAAATATGCATTAGACTCTAGTAACCATCTTTTTAATCCCTTAACAAAATCAAATGAAGCAACTCTTTCTCTCATTTTTCTTTTCTTTTTCTCATTTTTGAATTCTTTTTTTTTTCTTTTTCTTCTTTTCCTTGCTTCATTTTTTTTATTTTTCCAACATAAGATAAATAACACAATTGCTAACAAAACTTGCTACACCCACTTGACAAAATAAGTCCCTTCCCAACCAAAGTAGCTAAGTAGACATGACAAAAAAGAAACTGCAACTGTCCCGATAAGGTAGACAAATTGTAGGATTGTAGTTATTAAATGGGATATAAAATAGGCTGCAATTATTCAAACGAGCTAAACATATGAACTCAATATCAAGGGTATAAAATCAAATCAATTTTGCTATGTGAGGCTTATTTGAATGGTGAGAACCGCCTATCCACATGTACTTAGTCAAATGAACACAATAAAAGCATCAAGAAACTAATTTCACACTTATGCAGCTTGATATTACACATTCCACAAGGAGAAACCACACTCAGACCTAATTGACAGTGAGAGCAGTTTATTGATGTTCCTGGCCTAGGAAGCTCTATAGACCTCAGAATTTAAGTAGTTTACCAGCCAAATTTATCAAATCTAATTAATATAAGGCATGTCAATTACGGTCAAACTTGTTCATTGAGCTTTGTTTTCATAAGCTAACGGTCAAAACAATGTACATGGATAACTTAAATTGGGATTCAAATGCAAAAATAATGCAAATTATCATCATTGAAATTCAAATACCAAGACTCAACTTAAAACAAAGAAGTAAATAACATATTTTTGGATTTTAGAAAATTTTAAATTTTTATGGATTTTTGATTTTAAATTTTAAAGCACACAACAATAATATAAAGACTCTCCCCCAAACCTAAATGTCATAGTGTCCTCATTGTGACTTAAACAACACATAAATCACAATATAACATATATCCAGCAACCTAAAGGACACTACTAACAAAGGCATAACGAGAAATAACTAAGATAATACAACAAAAGTAGATACAAGGAAATAGAATACCAGGTATAAGCGTAAAGGTTCCCCCAAACCAGCTGCAAAACAGAGAAAATAACACCAATTACGCAATCCCTTCACGAACAACAACGATCAAACCCAGAATATGGATACTCGATCGAGTATTGAGCCACTCGATCGAGTGTACTCCATGTGGGCTGCTTCTTTAGATGTTAAACAGAATGCGCACTAAATGTATCATCAAAACAACTTAAAGCAAGCATTAGTAAATCAAAAAGTAGTGCATGTGCTACACACAAACATAAGTAGCACCAAAATAAAGTACAAGCAAAGAAAAGTAATAATGAATAAAGTTCGGGCTCATCAAACTCAAGGTCTAATATAAAATACGAGCATTTTTGCTCACGACCCTCCACTTTATCATCAACAGGAGAAAGGGATGCCGCTTTATCTGATATAAGAGCTTTCTCCACCTCATCTACTTGGACTGGCTTATCTCTGAATATCTCTGCTTCCAAAGCATCCAGCTCAGCTTCCAAATCACCACTAGCAACATGGCCAATAACCGCCTCGGGACGAGAGTAGAAGCGTCAGTCAAGTTCTTGTCCAAACATAGAGCAAAATAGTCATCAATACTTTAGTCAACCGTGTTAATCATATGACAAGTAGCTGACACGGGATGTTTTAATGATTTATCTAAAATAAATGTGATTTTATCATCCCCAATCCTAAGTGTAAGACTACTATTCCTGACATCTATGACCGCCCCCGCAGTATGAATGAAAGGTCGTCCTAGAATAATAGGGACATTGGAATCCTCAGCCATATCCATAACGATAAAGTCAACTGGAATAAAATACTTCCCTACTTTGACTGATACATCTTCTAAGACACTCATAGGGCTCTTTAAATATTTGTGGGATATTTGCAAGGTCATATGGGTAACACGGAGCTGACCCATATTTAACTTTTTACAAACAGAATATGGCATTACACCAACACTAGCCCCTAAATCGCAGAGGGCTTTATCTATAGCAATATGACCGATATGACTAGGGATAGAAAAACTCCCTGGATCCTTAAGCTTAGGAGGTGAAGTGGCTTGTAATGCAGCGCTGCATTGTTTAGTGAATGCAACGATCTCTACCTCATCAAAGGACCGCTTCCTTGTCAAAATCTCCTTCAGGAATTTAGCATAAGCCGACATTTGAGTGACCAACTCAGTAAAAGGCACACTCACTTATAACTTCCGAATTACCTCCATAAACTTTCTGAACTAAGTATCAAGCTTAGATTTTTGTAGTCGTTGGGGGAAAAGGTAACGCAATCGTAATTGGCTCGGCTTCTTTCTTCTTCTCAACATGTGATTCACCGTCAGCAGTCAGAGGGGTTACTCGATTGAGTACAGGAGATACTCGATTGAGTAACTGAGTATTACCAGACACCGTATCGTCAGGACGAGAATCAGAAACTCCAGGGGGGAATATTCGATCGAGTATTGGGCCACTCGATCGAGTATTCGTATTAAGACTCCCTTTTTCGCTCGTATTCTTACATCGTGTTTTATCCTTGCTTAATTCATTCTCGTCATCACCCAACTACAAGTGACTTAACTCCTTAGGATGCATGTTAGGGACATCATCCTCATTAGTGGGCATCTTTGGATTAGAATAGGAAGTTCCACTCCTCAAGGAAATAGCGTTTACTTGCTCATGTGCTTGTTTACCTTGAGGAGGAAGGTTGTCGGGCTGTTTAGATGGATTTTGTACCGCCATTTGAGCCACTTGAGTATCAAGCATATTATTATGAGCCATAAGCTCAGATATCTGCGCATCTTGCACCTGTTGAATCATCAAGCTTTGTTGCAACATGGCTTTCATCTCAGCTAGATCATTGTTAGGAGCTTGTTGAGGAGGTTGCAAGGGCTGAAACTGTTAAGGTGGCCTTTGATGTTAACCCGGTTGATTACCGCGGTTCTGAGAAATAACATATGAGTTTGGTTGCGGGGTTGGAGCAGATGTATTTTGGATTCTGTCAGGGAAGAGGTTAGAATATGGAGTACCTTTCTTGAATGACTGAAAAGCATGTACTTGTTCAATTGTGCTCATACATCTAGCCGCATTATGACCATCTATCCCACATCGCTCACAAGAGACCTCCTGTTAAACCATGGCATGAACCGTATGCTTCTTACCCAAGGATTGGGATATCTTCAATTCAGTTATTTGGGCAGTAAAGCCTCTAATTGTGCTGCAACTGCACTATCCGACCCATTCCCTCTCGTGCTACCTCTCAGATTACTGTACTCAGTAGTGTGAGTAGTTATCTCATCTATCAACTTCCATGCATTATCGTCATTATTATTGTTCTAAAAAACTCCTATTGGCAGAGGAGTCAAGTAGAGCTCGATTGTCATCATATAGTCCACTATAAAACTGATTGGACAAAAACCACTTTTGGAAACTATGGTGTGGGACACAACGGACCAATATTTTGAAGCGAACCCATGCCTCATTAAAGTCTTCAGTGGACCCTTGTTTGAAACTGGTGATCTGACTTCTCAGAGAATTGGTCTTCTGTGGTGGAAAATACCTCTTGTAGAAGGCAAGAGCTAAAGAATTCCAGTCAGTAACATCATTGGCCTCCATATCTAGGTCTCGTAACCACTCTGTAGCACCATCTTATAGAGAGAAAGGAAATAGCGTCTGCTTCACCAGATCCTGGGTTACCCTGGCGGTCAAAGGAATGAAGCAGCAGTAAGTGACAAACTTCTCCACATGTTTTGCAGGGTCTTCTCCAGGTGCTCCTCCAAACATATTTCGCTCCACCAAATTGATGTAGGATCGACGAATCTCAAAAGTTCCCTTGTCAGTAGTAGGGAGCTTGAATCCCCCAGGAATGGAATCCAAGGTAGGCTCATAATGACTAGCAAGTGTCGGCATCTTCGGAACCGTAAGAACTGGAACAGGGGTGTCAGAAATAGGGATGTCCTCCTCACGGGACAGATCGTCTGACTCAATGTTATGCTCCGTATTGCCGTCAAGTATACTCAAGTCTTCTACTTGACCCACTTCTCTCTGAAATTTCCATCTGTAGCGAAAAGTCTTTTCAGGTTCAGGATTTAAAGGGAGAAGCTCTGACTTGTTAGACCTGGGCATAAACGAAAATAACAAGAAAAGCGTAAAAACTGTCTCAAGGAACTAAAGTTCCCTGAGACGAAAGACAAATTAAACAAAAACAAACAGAAAAATTGTTGCCTCCCCGAAAACGACGCCAAAGTTGATAAGGATTTAATCGTGTCACTGCTGGAAATCTCATTTTTAACATATCAAATATGTTTGATTAAAGTTTTAGTCATAAAAACATAAGAATC
>VHZZ01015028.1:32417-44491 GCA_009801015.1 Silene noctiflora
GGACTCAACAAACGATTAAGGGCATAGTGCATATCCAATCATAAACCACTTGTCATTATCAAAACATAACATATATAAATATATACTTAACAACCTAGATGCACTTGATAAGGAGTGCAATTAGCCTCATTCATGATCATCTTCCTCAGCTCAACATCATTTGGTACACACCATCTCCCATCATATCGAACACTTCCATCAGCATAAACTGAAACCCTCGAAAAAATTCCTTTTTCCACCCCATCTCTCCACTCCCGGATTTTAGGATCATCACCTTGCTTACGCTTGATCTCCTCATAAAGTTCAGGTTCCACTGTCAAGTCCCCAAGAGCATTCCCCTATCGAATCACGTGAATCCCCATCTCATTCTCCTCATCCTTAAGTCGCATAAGAGACATAGCTTTACATAAAGAATACACAGTCTTCCGACTCAAAGCATCAACAACAACGTTGGCCTTACCCTTATGATAGATAATCTCCATATTTTAGTCACCAATCAGCTCCATCCATCTCCTCTGACGCATATTCAGCTCCTTTTGGGTGTAGATGCATTTCAAGCTTTTGTGATCTGAAAACATTTTCAAGGTCGCTCCATAAAGGTAGTGCCTCCAAATATTCAAAGCAAAAAACACAGCACCAAACTCCAAGTCATGAGTAGGGTAGTTCTCCTCATAAGTTTTTAGCTGTCTCGAAGCATAAGAGATAACCTTCCCATTCTACATCAGCACATAATCCAACCCATTCTTTGAAGCATCCGTGTAGACCTCAAATTTCTCTCTTTCCTCTTGTAAGGCTAAGATAGGAGCTGTAGTCAAACGCTCCTTTAAGGTTTGGAACGCCGTCTCACAACTCTCATCCCAGCGAAATCTGTTCTCCTTCCTCATCAATGCGGTCATAGGTCGAGCTATCTTCGAGAAATCCTTCACGAATCTCTTGTAATATCCGTCTAGACCCATGAAACTTCATACCTCATCCACATTTTTCGGTTCTTCCTATTTAGACACCGCCTCTATCTTGGTAGGATCCACAGCTACCCCATCCTTAGATGTCACATGGACCAGAAAGGCCACCTTCTCGAGCCAAAACTCGCACTTAGACAACTTACCATACAACTGGTTATCGCGCAGGACTTGCAATACCAGTCTCAGATGCTCCTCGTGCTCCTCCCTAGTCTTAGAATAGACTAGAATGTCATCAATGAAGACCACTACTAATCGATCCAAGAACTAACTGAAAACCCGGTTCATCAAATCCATGAAAACTGTTGGTACATTAGTCAACCCAAACGGCATTACGTACTCATGGTGACCATACCTCAATCGAAAAGTTGTCTTCAGTATGTCCTCATCCCGGATCCTCAGCTGATGGTACCTCGACCGCAGATCAATCTTTGAAAACACTCCAGCCCCACTCAACTGGTAAAAAAGGTCATCAATCCTCGGTAAAGGATACATGTTCTTCACCGTCACATGGTTCAGCTCCCTGTAGTCAATACATAGCCTTAAGCTGCCATCCTGCTTCTTTAAAAACAGAACTGGAGCACCCCAAGGCGATACACTAGGTCTAATGTATTCCTTCTCTAGCAACTCATCTAACTGCTTCTTCAACTCTGACAGCTCCTTAGGACCCATAAGGTACGGGGCCTTAGAGATAGGTCTCGTCCCCGGCTTCAACTCTACACTAAAATTGATATCCCGCTGCGGTGGTAACCCCGGTATCTCATCTGGAAAAACATCCCCGAACTCACCCACCACAGGTATCTCCATAGCTGGTGGCTCCTCTATCCTAGTGTCTTTAACGTGGCATAGAATCATTGGATAACCCTTCCTCAGGTACGACTTCAAAGTCACAGGTGCAATGATCTTGACTTTAGGTTTGATCACAAACCCACGGTAAGACACTCTAACTCCCTTAGGACATTTTAAAGAGACCGTCTTCTGGTGACAGTCTATGGTAGAACTATACCTCCCCAGCTAGTCTATCCCGACTATGACCTCAAACCCATCCATAGGAAACTCAAACAAATCAACTGGAAAGTTGACTTGTCCAACAACCATAGACAACCCCTTATACAACTTCCTACAAGATACAGACTCTCCTAACGGTATAAAAACTTCATTCCTTATAGACTCATACTCCCCCAAACCCATAGCCTTAGCATGACTTCTAGATACAAACGAATGAGTTGCCCCCGAATCAAATAAAACAAAAAAGGAGTATTATTAACAAGGAATGTACCAGTGACCACTTGTGCATCATCCACCGTTGCTTGCTTATCTATCATGAACAGCTTGCCACCGTTCTTCTGTCTACCACCCTGCACCGTGCTAGCCGATGCAGTCGATTTAGCAGCCGAGTTTTGATTTCTATTACCGTTCTACTTCTGATAGTTCCCACTGTTGTTGCGGTTTAAATTACCAGTGTTTCCTTGACTCCCTTGCCTATGCCATGACCCAGCTGGTCTGTTGCTAGCCATACTGTGACCCTGTCCTTGAGAAAACCCTCTTCTGCGTTGTCCCTGTAAGTCGTAGCCGTTAGCACTGGTACACTCATGCCTCTTGTGGCCCGAACCGCCACAGTTGTAGCAAGTCTACCCCAAACCGCCACTAAATCTCCTACCACCCCGGCCTTCAAACGACGAGCATCCACTGAATCTGAAGCCACCGGAGGAAGCCCTCCCTTAGTTGTAGTTCCCCCTCTTAAACCATGATGCCCCGGTGCCCTCACTTTCAGCCTTCCTCTTCTCACAACCCTTCTCCTTAGCCTCTTTTGTCATATTCACAAATCTCTCCTGCATTCCCAGCCCTCTCATACACTTCTTTCAAGTCCGTAAGAACCCCAGAAGTCAATCTCTCAAGTATCATCACCGATAGCCCCTTCTCGAAGCGGATAGCTAAGCTCAGCTGGTTCATCTCCATGTCGTCTATATAACAAGCCAGCTCATTGAATATGCGGTAGTATTCCTCCACAATAATACCCTCAGGCATACGAAAAGAGTCAAACTCCGCCCACAACTTGTTGCGCACATGCTCAGGAACGAACCGGCGCCTCATGTCCTTCTTGAACTCATTACAGGGAATAGAAGGTTCCCCCTGGCTCCTATAAAACTCCCTTGCCATCTCCCTCTCTCTGTTCCACCAAACCCTGGCCTCATCCCTTAGGTAAAACGCACCCTGTTCCACCTTAAGCTCCTCTGAACAATTGACCACCTCAAGTACACTCTCCATCTCCCTGTGCGAGTTATCTAACAGGTTCGGTTCCCTTGTGCCCTCACAGGTTATACGGTTAAAGCGAGAAATAGTGGTGCTCATCTTGGTGGTATCCACTACCTTCTCCTTAGCTTTCCTTATTGTCTTAAGAGCCTTCTGATGTTCAATCATACGAGCTACCTTATTAATGGTCATTTCCGAAGCCCTCACGTACTCAGCTGATCTTTTGGGAGCCATCTTTAGCTATATAAGAAGAACAGTTGTAAGCACATAGCCTACGACTCAAAACAAACACAAATATCCTCTCAGAACGACATCGAGTTCAACCAACTCAGTCGAGTCACTTATGTACTCGGTCGAGTTCAACTAATCCAGAACCTGACCATAAATACCCAGAAGTCGCACTCGGTCGAGTACGGAACGTACTCGGTCGAGTACACCCCCACTCGATCGAGTACCTCGCACACTCGGTCGTGTCGAAAACTGACAGGGATCCTGCCCCAAAACACCATTTTAACCACTCGGTCGAGTTGCCCTCACTCGATTGATTCCCCCTCACTCGGTCAAGTCATGCCACATACGAACTACCCCCATGCATGAATAAAAATGCGGCCATAGGACATCCGCCTAGCCTTTGCGGTAACCCTACACAACTCCTACTCGGGTTCATTTTATTTAGACACCCTAAGTTCATTGATTCATTGGTTTTAGGTTCCAAAATCATCGCCCTGATACCACTTTGTAACACCCACATACCTCAAGTCACCTTATCAAGGACTACCTCAAGACATGGAAGTGTTACCATCTCAGTTACCTAAGGCAGTGTACATCACAGAAACCATAATGAAACATACTAAAGGTCTAACTTAATAAAAAAGGTTACAAACTCCCAAAAATACAAATACAACTCAAATCCCAAAACTGTGGTAAAAAAAATAAGACAAAGTATGCGGAAGCTAGACTACTAAAAACTGGTGATGACTCTGCCCTGCCAATCCCCGCAGCAACATCAATAATGATAGTCATCATCACCTGTTAAACCAACTGCTCACCATCCCCGAATGGATCACCATAGTTTTGAAAACAGAAACGGGGTCAGCCAACTATACAATAATATGACATAGAAATACATAAATTTGAACATCCACTGTCACCATCTCTAATACCTCCAAACTCCATAGTAACCATTAACCGACTACACACCAAGGTGTGTAGCCTTGCCAGATTACCCATCGCAACAGGTAATCCACACCGCCAATGGGGACCGCAGCCTTACCACAAAAATCCCCGTTCACGCATGAGCGAAACCAAGTCCATTAATGTGCACATCCCCCTTGCGTCGAGACACACAAGAGGCGAACAATGGGGGTGAGACCATCTCTAGCAATGGCTCACAATACCAACTTCAACTCCAACAAGAACATTCATATCATAAACATAACCATATACATATCATAAAACAGTAGCAAAGATCATCACATTATAATACATATCATTCTACAGTCAACTGAGTAGGGAAACCCCACCTGATAAGCAACTCCAACAATCACAGCACGAAAATTAGAAAGCTTCTTCTACGAAGTCTCCTCCAATAACATAATTAAGTAATCAAAACAATGAACAAGGCAATCTAATCCCAAAACCCCCAATTACTCAAATTAAGGTTTCACTAACTTACAACAATACCATAAAGGACTAGATCAAAGACTTACCCAAAAGATTACAAAGGCAAAGGTGTGAAAATCCCCAACAAAGGATGAATTAACGCCTTGGATTGATAAGAAATAGAAGAGAGCAGTTCTACATTGTTTAGTTTGTAAAAAGATGATTTGAGAAATGTTTTAAAGTTAAAAGATAAATAACACTACTTCACGTTCTATTTATATCAAATCGCGTAAAAACCCATAATGAACCGGACACTCGGTCGCGTACGAGACACTCGACTGAGTAAGCCACACTCGACCGAGTATAGGACACTCGATATCGAGTACGCCTCACTCGACCGAGTGCTAACACACTCGCCCGAGTTCACAACAAACAGAACACGAACATATCACCCAAACCAGCTACTCGGTCGAGTAGCCCTTACTCGGCCGAGTAGCCTAAGGTCACAAATCCGATGTATTACACAAAGTCAAATAAGTTATCATCTACCAAATAGAATATACAAGTAGACTACCAACTTAGGTCCTTAATTCTACCCATCTCTCATTCATTATTTAAGGTCAAGCTCAAGTTTAAGTTTGGGGGTACACGTGTGTGCGTCGGGAGCATCGATGCTCTGATACCAATTGTGAACCCCCGCGATAAAACAATAAACGAGTAAAAAGCAGCTGAAAATATGGGTTTTTAAAAACGTTTTAGTTTAAAGCACGCGGATTCACTTAAGAACAACAAACGAGTCCAAAACGATAGCAAACTTAAAGTATTACAAACCATAAGTCTAGTTATCAAGGGGAAAACATATCCCACGAATGACAAATCTCAAGACAAGTGAGTCTAGGCTACGAATAAGGTAAACATCGAAAATGTCGATGCTCAATAGCTCACACGAGTCTCAACCCCATGAAACACCAAATTGTACCTGTCATTCATTAAAAATTAAAGAATGTACATAAAGCAAGGCATATCAATGCAAGGTATAATTAACTTGAATAGAAAAGCATGAATAAGTAAGGTCATACATGTTAACATAGCGAGAGCTAACATGGAAGAATAATAAGCGAACATGTTATAGCATACATAAGCTTAGATGAAGATGTAATGAGGGTTTTAGTAGAGGAAGGGAGTAAATAGGCCCAATAACAAGTAGTCTCAAACAACTCAAATTGAGTCGGAAAAGATTAAAAACTCGACTCAAACTAGCTACACTACTTAAATGGCCAAGATGGTCATTATTATTATTATTCTATATCTAAAGCAATATTTAAAAAAAAACAGCTTTAAAATATAATTAGTTTAAATAAAACAATTTAAACCATAGTATAAAAGTGCAGGTGTTACACAAGTAACTTCATGCAAGTCTTAAGGGTGAAATCAAAGTATAAAAGATAGATTAAAACACAAGATTTGCTTCAAACTCAATCAATTAAATCATCCAACATCACAACTTCACCCAATTGATAACAATTATGACAACATGCTCTATATTTTACCCAAATGTTTAAAACAACATCCAACAACAATTATCCAAAAAAAGAAACATGGTTAACATGAAAAGTTGCCAACTTTATCAATTAAAGGACTAATCTCTAACAAACAAAGCACATGATTGATATAATAACAAGTAACCTATCACCGTTTCCTTTTCACACTTCAATGAACAAGATTCCGACCCAATTCAACCCCGGAACACTAAAACTTCCACCTAAGAACAAGTTTAAGACAAAAAAGCGTTAGAAAACTCATCACACAAAAAGACGGATTTTCCAAAAGATTTAAAAGGTTAGATTTTTATTACATAGAAAGATGGAGGACGAGAAAAGGTGAAAATGGGTGCGAGAATGAAGCGATTTGGTGGAGGAATGAAGGAGATATGTTGATTTTAAGATTAGATCTAAACATGAGTTTTAATGGAGATTTTGAGTAAGGAGAAAATTTGAAATTTTAGGAGGGAGATGAAGTGATCATGTCTCAGACAAGGAGACCAAATAATATGACCCAACTTGAGTTAGCTTGACCCATGACCCAAATGACTTGGGTTTTACTCGGATTTCGCATAGAATCCCATCTTAACCTCTATTTGGGGAACATGGTAACGGTTCTTATCCAACTATACTAAAAACATTATTTTAATAAAATAAGTCTAATAAAATATTTAATTAATAAGAAAAATATTTAAATTAATAAATTCCAAAATAAGGAATTCACGGGTGTTACAATCACCCCATCTTCAAAAACTTTTGTCCTCGAAACTTGAAAGTAGAAAACGAAAAGTTGTAAAGATAAAGTCGGATTTTCAAAGTCGATAACCACAATATTTACAAAGTTTGACATCTTAAAAATTAGAATTCTTTCAAAAGTTTCAAAAAGAATTTTCAAAATGCACAAGTTCTCGTTAAAGTAACGAAAGAGTTCTCATTGCGCCTTCAAGAACACTAACATTCCAAATCAAAGACAAGATCAAAGACAAAATCATACGTCGATAAGCGTAGAACAAGTTATTAGACGTCTCCAATAAGGAGTCCTAACATCGAATTAAACGTTAAAACCAAATAAAAGTGATAATTCATTTCAAATTTTCTAAAAACATGCTAAATTGAAAGCGAACTTTTATTTTCAAACTTTTAAAATAAGTCAAGTTTTGTAAAAGTAACACAAAATTTTAACAATGAACCCAATTTGGTAACTCAAATTGGTTAGAAACTGCACAAAATTGAAAGCAACTTACGCATTACAATTATAAATCACGATAAAGAAGTCTACACCCAACAAACAAAAAGGGATAAAATCGAACTTAGGTGTAGAAAGCCACGATAACGTCAACAAGGAGGTTAGAGAACATAAAGTTTTATAAGCCACTAACATTAATCCCATAGGAGAAGCACAACGGAACGAGTAAGAGAGGCATGAACGATAAAGCTTATGGTCAAAGAGGAGGAAAATATAGGCAACATGGGAACGCCATACATTCAAGTCACAAATAACAACGTCATCCTAAACAGTTCTTAAAAAATCCTTAGAAAACAAATCTCATAACCACATTACTTTCAAGGTTTTCCTCAATTTCACTTACGTCACTTTACATCTAAGCTATTATATGAAACAAGGTACTTCACCACAATTGTGATTTCACAACTCCCAATTATAAAACTTGTACAAACGACTTCCACAAAAAAAAGATCAAAACCACTAACAAAGCTATTCTCTTATCCAACAAGCGTCAAATCACAAAACCAATTTATTTATGGTCATCAACAACCTAAAGGTGTTTTCTTCCAAGCTCACATCATAAACTTTACTCCATGTTTACTCCTAAAGTAACAATGCTCAACCTACCAAGCTTTCAAATCTCAAACACGATTAACAAGGTCAAGTTCCATAGCTTTAGTAACATATACAACTCAAAACTTAAACGATCAATTCCACCAATCAATCACACTCACTTTATGTAAAGCAAATAAGTATTAGAATCTCCAAGGTACATCTCACTACACTACCCAAGCCTACCCAACAACACAACCCCTCAAAATAAGGGCTAAGAGTCAACCACAAACAATCTCCTCAAAAGCCAAATTATCCAACCAAGGTCAACATTCCACAGAAGAAAGAGACCTATCTACAAGGCGTCATGGGAGGATAAGAAAGAAACGAAGCATAAGTCGGGAGGGTACCAAGTAGCTTACAAGAAAGAGAGTTTAGAATAAATATAGGCATCAAGAGGTAAAGAATGAGGCAAAGTACACTAAGAAGGAGGAATATCTTTAAGGAAATAGAAGCATTCTTCAAAAGGCTTAACAAATCTTCAATTTTCGGCAATAGGCACGAAGACTTAATTGCCACACGGGGAAGCTCATCGTTTGTCGATCCAAGGGCACATAAATCAAGACGTTATTCTTTGTAAGAATCAAGTCGCTACTAATATAGTGCGATTGAACGGTTAAAATGCTTTCAAATGGACAATCGACACCCGTGCATCGACACATGTTTGCTATGATAATGAAGGATTATTTGAACCTTTTTATTCTATTAATAATCCTATTAATATTGGTTTGTCTAGCGGTAAAGGTGTAATACTCCGAATTTCTGTAAAGGGGAACTCAGTTGAATAAGGGGTGCACTCGACCCAATAGATGCTGCTTGGTCAAGTATGGCAGACCGAGTAGGGGTTTGTCTCAAGGTAAGTTCCTGAGGTTGTGTGTAATACTCGGACCTTTAGAGACTTTTATAAGACGCTTTGATAAATAGATAGTGGACCTTTAGGCTTGAGGAGAGTCATAATCGTGAGTAAGGAGGGACATACTAGACCGAGTGTGACCTATACTAGACCAAGTTAGCGTATGCTAAACCGAATGATTGTGTAGTGGACCAAGTAGGTTGCACTCGGAAGGGTACGGCCATTACTCGACTGAGTGAGTGGCACTCGACCGAGTAGACTCAACACTCGATCTAGTGTAGCTTGTCAGTAGGCGTTATAAACTAAGTCAGGATCTTATATCCGCCAATCCTAAAATCATTTATCCCTTCTCCGTAAACCCTCACAACTCTCTCCCTTCTCTCTAAAACTCTCATATAACTTTCTCCATGGATTCTAAGCTTGGATCTGAAGATTTTACACCTTCTCCATCTTCTTCTCACCTTGTAAGTTAAGATCTACCTTTTTCTCTTTCTTTTATCAAACCATAACTTTTGGGGGCTTTGATTGGTAATATTAATTTGTAATTATTATTATTAGTATTATGGGTATGTAAAGAGTACTAATAAGGGGTTCTATATTGTATTAGATAATATGATGTATTGTTATGGTCATTATATGATTTATGTAGGATGTGACAGTTTTATAACACAGAATCGTGGTTGTCTCGGATCAGTTATGGAGTTTGCTAATAGGCAGGGTTTCCCTATTCGGTTTTGGTAATATGAATGCTTATTTATGTGTCATTTGTCATTGTTTCCATGACAAGTATTTGATTTCCTCATATTATGATATTGGAATTATTTTGAGTCTCATGTTGTTGTCGAAGTCGCATTCTAGCATGATGATAAGATTTGGTGACTCAAAGAGTCGGAATACTTGTGGAATAGTTGTTCATGTCATATTTGGGATTGTGTCTCATGAGGAGTCGCATATTTGAATTGTTATGTTGCGTATTGAATACATGTGATTATTGTGGATGTTGGAGGATGTGGTGGAATTGTGATAGTGATGTACGGCTGTTGAAGAGACGTAAGGCGGTTCGGGAGACCGTCTTATGCTTAAGTCGCCTCTTGGAGCTTCTCATTCCAAGAGGGACGTGCACGTTTATGACTTGAGTACAAAGAGGCTCGTGTGGTGTCACAACGCCTGGAAGGGGTCCGGTTAGCACCCGGGCTCGGTACCACGCGCGTGTCCCGAGTACCTTTTTTACGCGATGCGGTCCAGTTTTTTGGTGCGCGGTGTTGCGGTGCCATCACCGGGATATATATACGAAGATGGAGATTTTGCCTTACGTGTTTCATCATTGTATATCATATTCAAGTTTGCATGTCTTGTCTTGTGTATTTGTAATATCAGAACTGATGTGTGTTGATGTGTGCAAATGCCGCCTGCTTTAATTGGGGTGGCTTGTGATGAACCATATGATATTTCGGTCATATGGGGAGCAGTTTGAGCAAAATTTTGGATTTGGTAGCGAGCGGGATCACGGACTGAGACACGGAGTTGGAGTCGAGTTGCATAGTCATATAGTAGTTGATATATAGTCGTAGTACCTCTGTCATGTGTAGGAACCACTTGTATTATTCATTTATTCATTCTGTAATTCATTAAAAATGTTATTTATAAAAAATTTTGTTTAATTAAAGTTCTGATTCATTGCCCTAGGAAACCGAGATGGTCACACTCTCGATTACCTTGGCTGGGTAAGAAGGGAGTGTTACAAAGTGGTATAAGAGCGACGATTTTGGAACCTAATCTAATGAACCAAAAATGAACCTAGGAGTGTCTAATAAAAAGAACCCAGCATAAGTACAATATGAGGTCGTCTTTGGATGAGTAGGCGCCCTCATGTCAAATATTAATCCTATTGTCCTTATCGGTGCACGACGGGGTGGTTATAAGTATGGGCGACGCTATGTGAAATGTGATGTGATTACATGTATGTTATAACAAGTTGATAAGTTGGCGTGGTCATATATGATGTGGTGTATGATAACATGTGAAAGTCGAATGACAGGATTGTTGCGTATAATGCATTTGGGAGTGATTACTACGTGTTGGTGTGTGAGGAACATTAGTTCTGTTCTTTGACATCTTATTACCATATAGAACTTGCATTTTAATAGTGATATCATTAGAGTGTGATTAGTAATGGTTTCTAGTTGAGCAGTAACGAGTATAGAAGTAGAATTTCAGAGACGGTAATTATAATGACGTGTAATCTAACTCGAGACAAGTCGTCGATAGCTGGTGGACTTCCGAATATTACTCTTTCGTTGCAGGGACGGTGCTCTTTGTTTCTTGTCAAAAATTGCAAGCCATAAGGAAGCACTCAACCGAGTGCGAGCCAATACTAGGCCGAGTACCAGACACTCGACCGATTGGACCCTGGAACTCGACCGAGTGGACCATTTTCTAGAAATAAAAAGAAATTCTAGAAATAGGGCACTCAACCGAGTGTGATCTCGGCAGCCCATTTCCAAAATTCTATTGTTGCATTTTCTTTGGTAAATTCAAGCTCCTACTTCATTCTTTCTTCCTAATCTTTACTAATTAATCAATGTAAGTAACTTTCTCTTTCCTAGCTAAAATTGAACGGATTAGAAATGGGGATGGAAACACTCAATTTTTTCACAGTCACATCAGAGCCAGGCAAGTGCAAAATAGAGTTATGAGTATAAGAGGTGTTGATGATATTGTTTACACTAACAATCAGGATATTGAAAATGCATTTCTCCATTACTATAAAGAGTTGTTGGGATCTAGATTGCCTACTTCAGATGCTCACTTCCCTACTCTTAGAATTAGGCAACTTGTTAATGAAGAGCACAGAGCTATCCTGCAAGCTCCAGTGACAGCTGTTGAGATAAGGAGAGTGTTGGAGTATGTGTCCTCGACAATAATGCGATCACAACGATGATTTAAATCTCAAAATAAGAATACACAAGGGATGATTCTTCAATAAAGCCAACTGATCATCATTTATCAGTAATGATTGGCTATCTAGA
>VHZZ01015040.1:0-14306 GCA_009801015.1 Silene noctiflora
CGGCCGGTCAGGGGTACCGGCCGCCGGCTGGCCGGCTGGCCGGCTGGGCCAACAGGTTAGGGTCAAAAATCAGAAATTTCACAGAAGGGTTCCCAGCCGGTCGTTGACCGGCAGCCGGTCCACCGGCTGGGACAGCATTTGTGCATAAATAAATCAAATGAAACAGAAGACTCCCCAGCCGGTCCACCGGCTGGGAATACCTGATACTTGAATTTTAACAGAATACACAGAAACTCTCCCAGCCGGCCTGTGGACCGGCAGCCGGTCCACCGGCTGGGACTAACYCAAAACACAAATTTCTCAAAAGAGGCAGGAAGTCTCCCAGCCGGCTGGCAGACCGGCAGCCGGTCCACCGGCTGGGAGTACCTGATACGCAATTCGCCAGACTTTACATACAACATGATTTCCGACTTACTTTTCTAACATGAACTCAACGTATGAACACGTAAACATGCATATTTCCAGCATCCATCATATCCCAGCAATCAACATGAGAAATTATCCAAAGGAAACGACTTTTAAGACAAGCAAACATGTGAATTCATCTAGACATGTGAAAATGCGTCGATCTCATGTTTTCAGCATAAAACTCAACCAAACCAACATTATTCATACTCAAATCATCTAAAATCAGAATATAAACATAACATTCAATAAAGGAACCAACTTTGACAAGTTAAGCACAAAATTACACATAATTAACTCAAGAAACCACACAAAATCTCATGTATCGTCGAGGAACCCTTCAAGGTTACCTTATGCTTCCAAATCTTCTTGTGAATCCTCCACTATGAATGTATCAGCGTCGGGATCCTCTAAGCCTTCACCTATAACCATAATACAACTTGTTAGAATGAAGAATTCTCCATTAATTGAGCATAAGGATTTCGAAAATGGGAGAAATGGTGGAAAAACAGTAACTTTTATACCTAGATAGAAGGAGAACGAGAAAAGGAAGAGATTGGCGCAAGAAGTAGGTGAAACGGACGAGTAACGAAGAATTTACGTCCGTCTTAAGCTTGAAGAAATGTGTTTTAATGGAGTTTGAGTGAAGAAGGATGTTGCTGGAAAGATGAGTAGAGAAATGGAGGGGATGAAGGGTTTATTAGAGAAGAGGGGAAAAGAATTGGCTTAATTAGACATCTAGGCCCAAATCCTCATAAAATAAGTCGGATTTGCTTAGTTATCGTCTCAATGCTACTATACAATTAAGACGGATTTATGTAGTAATAATATAATTAATATATTATAAGACTCTACATTTTACCAAAATTAATATTTAAAATCATATTTACCGTAATTAATTATTAAAATAATTTAAAATATAAATTAATTATTAAAATAATTTAAAATATAAATTAATTATTCTCGGGTGTTACAACCAAGTTGTAAAATATACATTTGAAGTTTTGAACAAGTTCTTGCTCTTTTAGTCTTTTAGTGCTTAGCTTGCTTCCTTATAAGGTAGTCAAGATAGTAAGGTAATTTGTGAAGAAGCTAATTTCTATGTGATTGGGTGACTGTACATGAGTCATGTACACTAGGACTTAAATTCGTGGAAGCTTTGGTCATCGAACCAATCTATTGTCGTAATTGACTATAATGATATAGTATATATTATATGTTGTTTCACTTCATCATCTTCAAAACATAAAATAACACAGTTTGTGACGGTCACTTGAATTCATAGTTAACCTTATTGGGGACATGGGTATTTGCCGCGTGTTTTGTTGCGGGCTGTAAATTGTAATGGCTGATTATATGTCCATGATCTACTCCTTCAAATAAGAAATTGTTGGTTTCACAGGTCTACAGTAGGTGTCAATGTGTCATGTTGACCAAATCTGTTTCGAGTATTTGTCCCATTTATTTCAAGTCCTTTGCCCATTTCTGTATAAGAGGATGCTCCATTTATAGTACTTTCCTTACTCGTTTGCAGGTTAAGAAGCTCATGGAGAAAAGAAGATATGCTAGCGGATAGGGATCTAAAGGGCGGCTGTTATAGTGCAGCAGATCTAAAGAATACGCGTAGACCAAAGATGCCAGAGGCATTGAAGGTCTTTGAAAGAATAAGCGATCAAATGGTTCATGATGAAGGATTTCAAGCATATAATTCGCTAGCCGAGGAAATGACTTGTATTAGTATGAATAGGCATATATGCATGAACAAYATTCATTTGTGTTTGAAGACATCGAGTTATCCGCGCCAAGATGACTTGAAATGGGAAAGTTGTAATCTTATTTTACGTTCCACGGACCCAATTGGTTCTTATCTTCATAAGTCAAATTCATCCATTACTTTAGGAATAGAGGTTAGAAGTAGTTTCTAATCAAGTTCAGTTTGCCTTCAATACCATATCTCTTGAACTTTTTCATTAATGAAGTTCAGGTGAGGTAATTAAATGAACTTTGCTAATTAATGGCAAATGTGCCGATTTAAACATCTAGGGGTATTGCGCGTGTAGTACCGCAATACCCCAAGATTCTATCAATGCTATCGAACAAAAGTATTTCTAAAATGCACACTAAGTTATCCAATCTTAAGTACTTTTTAAGAACTCTTGTGGTTAATATTATGCCTTTCCAACATTATTATAAAATTTAGCTTTGTATATGAAATTATAAATTATAAATTTTATGTAATTCAAACTTAATTTTTTATACTATAAATTACAACTTTTATGTGATTCAAACTTAATTTTTGATCTAGGAATAGAATAGGACATGTGCATCTTCACTTGTTCAGCTATAGTTATTGATATTGAATTCAAGAATTTAAGTTTTTTCGCGTCATGATACAAATCTGAAACTTTCTTTTGTTTCTACTCAAATTACGTCAAAAAAAAAATGAACATCGGTTTTGTTATGGTACAACCTTGATGAATGTCTTTCACAGACAAAGATCTATATTTTATGACCTGAATAAAATTTTGGTAATGATTCTGATCCAAGATTGCGTCTAGAACCTTTATAGAGATGGTGGCAAAGAAAAAAAATGGTTTCAATTCCACATGCATTTGGTAGTGACTATCGTGATCATGTCATGCTCAAGGAATTAAACGTTGCTGGTATAAATATCATGGGGTATGGCGCGCTATGCGCGCCATACAACTAGTGTACTTCTAAAGAACACAAATTTTCATTGAAGATGGACACTAACCGTCACAAGCTGAAGACGGATAATGCCCCTCTCACAATATGCAAGTGATACTATCCATGGGATGTTCCATTTCCCCCTATTTGCCTTATTGTAAGAGGTCACTATCCGTCTTCAGGTTGTGACGGACGTCCGTCACAAGCAAGATGCTCTGAAGAAAGAATAACATAGGTCAAATATCACCATATTTAAATGAGACAACTATTTTACTTTTCCAATTCATTCTACTTTTGTGCTATGTATGTTATATTAATCTTCTTAAATGGAAACGAATATACCCGTTTTAAATGAAAAGTTGTGTTAAACGAATATACTACTTAACTCTTTTAGCGTTGAGAAAGAATATTAGATTAAAAAGTAGATTACTAAACTTTTGTGCTCATGAGTAGACCTTATGTAAACTACCTCTATTATTCAAAATCGAGTTTAGATTAAACGAATATACTACTGAATGCTTATTAGACAAATAATTTATTTACTGACTGCGCCAAATCGTCTACAAAATACCTTAACGTGCATGAAAGACTGTAAAATCCAGTACAAATCCATAAGACATGAGTACGAATTATTAAATACAAGAAAGGGAAACTCTATACATTCCAACATTGAAGCATTTTTCTTTCTAAAATGCTTTCAAAACAACATCTCAAGATAAATATTCAGAAATTATTTTTGGATACTACCCGGGCAACGGCCGGGCATGAAATCTAGTTAGCTTAATGAAACGGAAACTGCGATGAAACAACATTTAAAAAAAAAAGGTCTTTCTTGTAACGAGCATTATCCGTCATAAGCTGAAGATGAATAATGTTTCTCTCACAATAAGGCAAGTGGGAAGGTAAATGGGGTAAATGGAGCACCCCATGATTGGTGTCACTTACATATTGTGAGAGGGACACTGTCCGTTTTTAGTTCGTGACGGATAATGCACGTCTTTAATAAGAATTTGTTTAAAAAAAATGACTTTGATATAGGGGTTATTCTATACTTTATAGTCAGTTAGTCTCTTTTAAGACAGACATATTCAGCTTAAGAATAAAACAGGTCAAATAACACCCTACTTGAATAGATGTGACAAACTTTTTGATATTCTCTTTTGCTGTTGTCGTATTTACCCTACTTGACCCGTTTTAAGTTTAAAACAGATATAACCGTCTTAAACAGTAAGTTTTGCTCTCGAGTAAACCTGTGGCGAACCTAGGAATTTAGTGTTTGGGAGGCACTAAATTTTTTTAACGTGTTATTTACGCGCGTTTAAGACCAATATTTTTATAATTTAACGTTTTTTTCCTAAATTAGTTATTATATGGAGTATAAGTAAAAGAATGAAAAAATAATGGTCCTATTGATATATTTTCTCAAAAATTAATATTTTCTATGAAATACTTTAAATTTTAAACATATGTAAAAATAATATCTCTTTTGTAGAAGGATAATGATATGGCGTATCATTATCCTTTGTAGAATATAATATACTTTAGTACTTAATATGCAAACAAATGTAAGTGGTCCAATGTATTAGAATTTGACAATGCAACTGAAGGTCAAATGTTCAAATCGCATATATGAGAATAATGACTACCTCACAGATTCCTCCTTCGTCCTTTCACCTCTGTAATATTTACCGTCCTTTTACATTTTACCTTTTCGCCATCGTCTCAAGCTTCGTTATAYTCCATAACAGTTATCGAAACCAAACGATCCCTATGATGTGCTGAAAATCTAATAGTCAAGTTTCGCGGCCCTGCTTGGGGGAAGGCATGATGAATATAAGAGCAGTTGCTGAAAGAAGTCTCGAGGATAATATTGAAGGACTGTAATGGTATTTCATCGTCTTTTCTTAAATATGAAATTCTAATCAAATAAGAAGAATAAAATTTAGATGAGTGAAGCATATGTAGTATATACCACAAATGAAACCATGTCTCAAAGCCTGGTCTGTTACTTTGAACCTAATTAGGCAATGTACACGAGTTCGAAAAGAAAAATTGCATGTTCTAGGATTTTTATAAGCGATAAGTTGAGGAACCATATCATCAATTGTTGAGCATCTCAGTCCTGGAGTTCATGCATATGATCTAGAAGGTAGTTTGCCGCGAGCTCCTCATCCTTGCCGCACGCAAAATAGACTTGTAGCACGGTTGCACGATCGAAACCCATTGCTTCAAGCTACAAATCACAACGCTAAAAATTTCAGTACAAACAGCTCAAACACCACCCGACAAATGACATGGGAAAATATTAAGCCTGATAACTGAAGGAGATGCCTGAGTTCTATTTCAGATCAGCTTCTTCGGGGAAGGACTAAAAATTACTCCGTATTACATATATTTTTTTTTTTGTTATGGGAAGGGATATCCAACGAAGGGGACACATGTTACTACTGATCACACGATTCTATTAGTTTACAGGGAGTAAGTTGAATTTCAAACGTTTTTCCATGAAAAGTTACACCCTCAAAATTTCCTCTCAGGAAAAGGCACATGTGGTTTATCAACTGATATGTAAAAAGGTATTCACTATTCAGTGTGGTATATATGTTCAACAAACTTTAAACATCCGATGTCCAGAAATTGAAACTAAGCAAACCTGGGAAAATAAAAAGGAGAAGAAACAAAAACTCATTCCCATCCAGATCCCAAATACCTAGAAAATGTATCAATTGCCTACAGGGCTTCCAGCGCCAACACCTCAGCAAATATGAGAACATAATAAACCAAAACTCTATTTATTTCCTACTAGTATGGTTGTGATATCCACTAGAAAGTTCCCACAAGACATTAATTGATGCAGCACAGAATAACCCATTTGCTAGTAAAATGAAATTTTGAAAAAAAAAAAAAAATCAAAAATCCCAAGTCTGCAACATTATTTTCAGAATCATGGTTTAGCGCGAGACGAAGGAGATCTTTGAGAACTAACCCGCTCTATGGCTTCACGTTCTTCAGGTGTAACTTCTATGGCCTGGGGCATCTCTCCGCCAAGTTGGCCAAGTATATTCCTGAGATATTTCAATTATTAACATGATCAAAGAAAAGATAATAAGTAAAAAGTTTGTGAATGGAAAATTACTAGTTCCTACTAGAAAAAAATGGATGGATAACTCAATTGTCTAGTTACATCTCCAACCAGACAGGGTTGGCAAAGATTTGCACTGAATTCCCATCATTCTACCTCAGCAAAAGCACAAACAACAGTCGAAAGGCAAAATCATTGGTTATGTTAAACCCGAATACCACAAAACTTCAATAGGCAGTTGCCACAAATAACGATAACCACTAGTTTTCCAGTAACAAGAAGATACAGAACCAGACCATGCCCCTGAAGTCTCAAACTCCAGTTTACATTAGAGTCCGTGATTGAATGGGAGTCTGTCTAAGTGCGTCAAAAACAAAAACAAAAAATATGAAGTTTTGTAGTCAATGATAAAAACTCAAGTAAACCACTCTTATGTGCCACTAGTAACGCGGAGTTGGAAAGCAAAAATTTATGAAGACCTAAGATTACTTACCCTTCTTCACCTTCAACAGGTTCATTCATCAATTGCAAAAAGTCATTCTGATTTTCTTGTATAAGTCTCATTAACTGAGGGTTTTGTTTTCCAAGTTCTTGAAGCATTGGCTGTTCCCAAGGTGTGGAGAAGGAAAGAAAAAAACAAATTTATTCAAGATTGCGAATAGAAAAGAGAAAATTGTAGAGGGGGGTTGAGATGGTCAATTACTCAGGTACCAAGCACAAGATACCTGCAATATTTGGGGATTAGCCTGCACCATGGCTCGCAACGCTTGAAACTACACAAAAAGAACCAATAAACCAAAAACTATCTCAATATTGCTCCTCGAGTTGACGAGTTCTATCACATCTTTATATTGAATAATGTGCACATCAAGATCGTCTTTCATATGGATGATAGACCACTTACCTGCTCACTACCACGCAAAAAATCTAGGGCACCAGCTGCAGCACCATCGGACCCAAGGTTTGGAATACCCTGTTTCATGACCGGGTTAGATAAAGGCGGAAAAGGAAAAAATTGAGACTCAGCACCAACAATCATCACACATCAAACCTGCGGAAAAAGATTTAAAGGATTTGCATTTGGCCCACTAGATGGAACTGTTGCGGGCTGACTTGGCTGTTGGGGAACTGATGGAGCACTGGTAGGCTGAGCAGCTCCACCAGATTGAGTAGTAGGTGGTATTTCAGGTTGCTCCGGAATACCCTAAAATTTCACACAAAGAAACAGAGGAAAGAAAATCATGAATCTTTATTTGACTGAAAAAGTGCACATAATCAAGTAAAATATGGAAACTGCTATTTCAAGACGGAACATACAGAATAAAGATATTCAACAGCTCTCTCTGGGTTGTTGAAAGCAGCACGAAGAGCACGTGTAACAGTATCTCTATCCCACGTTCCTCCGCCCATATCAAGAATTTGCTGAACCGTCTGCTCAAGGCCACTACCGGCAACAAGATTGGAAGCCGCCTGATCGTAGACATCACCAGAACTGCACACAAGGGCAGGAGATGTAGAAACAATAATATTCCACCTCATTTGCTTTAACAACAGAAATAAGATACTCACCCAAGGGCAGGAGATGTAGCTGGAACTGAAGCCGCAAGTGGAGCTGATTCAGGCATAGAAGCAGGACTGCTGAAGGTGCAAATGTTAAAACCGGCAAACGTTAAACTCAAACTACAAAAACTTGAACAACCATATAGTAAAGCAGACAAACTCACGAAGCCACATTCGTCACAGCCGCTGGAGGCGCGGTGGTTGGCTCCACTGAAGGGGTAGCAGCAGCTGTTGATGGAGCCTGCAGAAGAACATAGAACATTTTTTGCCGTGAACGAATGAAAACAGACAAAAAAAAAGTTCTCACATAAAAAAAAAAAAAAAAAAAAAAATATGCTTTGAAGTTTGAACCACGTGGGAAAGCAAAGTTCAAGTCAGTGATATATTATGACTAGAAAGTGTGACGAAAGAGATTACATCATCGTCATTACAGGTTTCACACATGCATACAAGATAAAATCGTCAAGCATTTATGCTTGAAACAAAGTCTGAGAGCGGTCTATTGACTTTGAAGAACACAAAGGCTGCAAGTAGAAAATTAATTGAACTAACAGCGCCTCTCACTCCTCAAAGAAAACCTAATCTACATCCCTCTTCAAACTTCTACATTTTTAAAGGAAGCTTAGCTTTTGCTACAAAGATTAAGAGATCAATCACTGGTATGAATACGAATATTTCAGTGAATTTTACACGGGGAAACCTCTCATACTGCACTGCAGCAGGACAGCAAACTAAAAAATAGTCTGCATTATACGTGCAAAGTAAATTAGAAATGATGATTGTGAACACATCTTTATCTTAGCATTTCAAGCTCCAAACATTGGATAGATGCAGGAACAAGGCCCAAAAAAATCACAGCGGTCCAACAAGAACAAGCTATAAACTAATTTGCAATAGAACATTCTACGTCCACAATACACAAAAACATGCACAAAAAATAACAAAATAAACAAAAACAAATTACTAAGGTAAACACATTGCATGACCAACACCAGCAAAGTTGTTCCTACCTTGGATGCCGTCCCTGCTGCAGCTGCCGACCCCTCTCCAGACGAAGACGAACTCTTATTCTGACATCAGTCAATCATTCAGGGAAATTAGCAAGGCAGAGGGAATGTCAAAAAACTAATCTAACTTGCAAAAATAATCCTTCCACCAAATCACTGCTTTCATACTTCCCTTCAGTATAAGGTTGATAGCAAGACAGACTACAAATTATACCATGGTACAAAAATGAAGTGTCGGTCACAGGCATGGTAATGGTCATGCAATTATGATATCATGGATGTAGAAAAAAAGATTGTGACATCTCCGGACATGTGACAAACAAAAAGATTGTAATATCTCCTACAACCAAGAAACACGCTAACAACCAAAAGAACCTAAATCCTAAAAGTTTGGAATGAGTTTCATGAATAAACAATATGTAACTATGTAAACATATAATAAAGGGGGCAACAAAGCAAAATACCTTTGTCAACATGATAACCACGAAACTATTTTCAGCAACCTTGTTTTCCTCTAATGTAGTATTGTCTTTAAGAACCTTTCCTTGATGAATAAGCATCTGCTGGGCAGCTGGAAAGACACCTAGTTCTTGTATAGATTCAATGTTCCTCTTGACATCAGCAACCTGATAAGTTTTGACAGAACGCAAAATCAAACAAAAGGCCAACACTCATTTCTCAATGCCACACCAGAAATTTCTTTTAGCCATATTGTTTAAGGTAATCACATTATATGACAAACAATTAACAAAGTGACATGGTTTATGGCCTCGTAAGACACTAATTAAACCAAACCAATGTCAAAATCCAACATTCCAACCCTTTCCCACACCTTCGAAGCTACTCCTTCAAATGCCACAACCTAACTCACTACACAACACCCACTCCCACCCTGCATAACCGCCTCTACGAATAGAAAGCTGTAGAGGTCAACAATGGGGAAGGAGGATGTCAACCATTGAGGATGGAGGAGCTAGGTCAAACTGTCATAACACTTTGTGTGCCAACACGTGAGTTGTAACCCATTCTAAACACCACCTTTATAATTGGTATGAGAAATAAGCTTAAAATTAACACGTACTGCTTGATAATTGTGAAACCTCCTACATGAAACAATTCGCACAACAAATGCAACAGGAGCTAAGACAAATTTCTTCTTAATTATCTCCAAAGCAAACCGTAGCGATAATCTTTTACATTTACAATAAACAATGCTCTATGATTATCAGTTATTATGCTCTACAATTATATTGTAATATGTGCTGCTTGTTAAATGTGAACTTTCTTTACGCACCAATGCACAAACGCTAACGGGTGTTAGGATATATTCTCCCCCCAAATCTTTCCTATGTTGGAGGGATTTTGATTTGTCTTGGCGGAGGGAAAATGGATCCCTCTAAATCCCTCTCCCTCCATTTCCCTCCTACCCCGAATGTTATCCAAACAACGGAATTAATATCCCTCGTCCCCTTCCTTTCCCTCCAAAAACCCCCATCCAAACAAGCCCTAAATGCCATTACAACGTTTCCCGGCTGCAACCACTTCAATATATTACTTGACAGCAAGGAAGCTTGGAGAATTTCTAATAATCAAAATCAAACCAACGCAAGCAGCATCATCATAATAGATCCAAAACTGAGCCTCCTAGTGTTATTATATCTCTTAATGCTTTAAGAATTACCACAACAACAACATACCAAAAAAAAAAAAAACAGCACCTCACCCACCATCCCAGCTTTATCCTCGTTTTTCCTAAATTCGGGGACGAAAAACCCAACACCAACTTTCTCCAATAGTCCAACCCAATGCGACTCCTTATAGTCTATATCATCACTATTCCTTCCTATAGTTTTCAATATCCCTACATAATACAGTCTACTTTCACCCAAAATCATAGCATACTCGGTCAGCCTCAACGACAAATAACAACGAAATTTGACCATACTTCTGCCTATGTTTTAAACAATACCGAAACTTATCACTCCGATAAAACCAATTCCCAATCACAACAAACAAGATAATATTTCCATAGCACAAATTACAACCAATACACAATTCTACAAAACTAATTACTTCAATTGTCAATCAAATTAACCTCATACAATTAAACGCATGTGAATCACTACACAAAATCAAAACAAAACAAATAGCAGCAAAATTGCAAGGAATAAGCAATCAATAGACGAAAATAATCGGAAAAAAGTGGAGAAAAAGATACGAACAGAATCGGAAGGTTGAACATCGATAGGAAAGTTTACTCCTTTCAAAGTTTTGACGAAAATCTTCATCGTTTCAGCGAGATGGTGTTACAGTATGCGATCTGCGAAAACCTAGAGAGAGAAAGTGGAAGAGACGAAGAGGAAAAGGGGGAAATTAGAGAATTAGGGTTTATATACGTGGAATCGTGGACTTGTGTGTTAAGAAAGGGATCAAAGAGTTTGTAGGGTAATAGGACTGGTATTTGTTTAATAATAACGATCTTTTAACATTTAATTCGAGTTATATCTTCACTAATTAGTATAGACCCTGCACTAGCGCCGTTTTTTTAGACAGATATATCGGGGTAAAAAAGAGAAAGTTTAACACTTTTATTACTTCTAGTAAATTTGTCGGTTTTACGAAAACTATATTATTAATTTTATTTTAAAAAAAATATTTGTTGTTATATCATTATATCTACAAAAGTCGCAATATAAACGTGAAGTAATGACATTTGTAATACAATTAAATAAGATATGCGTTGTAATAAATATAGTTATGTACTCCGTGTCTGTTATATAAACATTTAAAAAAATTAACCAAAATTTAATGCTAGCGTAATATAGAGCACGGATAAATATTAAGTTAAAGGAAAAGAAAAAATATATAATTCGTAAGTTTTTACTTTTTAAAAATAAAAATATTTTCCGAAAACGTGTTAGTGACATGTGACCTGTGACCATTATGTTTAGTTCTACAAATAATAACAGTAAAAATGTAAAATATTAGAATATCTTATTAATATGTATATGTAAGTTGAAAAAATTTTATACCTTAAATGAAATAGAGTTATTAATTGTTTGGAATAGTAAGGTTCACTTGTAGATATGATATAATGATGAAGTCTAATTATAGAATAACTCATTTAGGCGAGAATTTTTTAATAAGCTCTTATTCTTATAGTATAAGGGGATTTTAAGGCCGGGCTTTACTTGGCCGGATTAAATTTATCTTTTGAATATTATTTTGTTCAGTGATAATTGATTTGGAAGGTTTTAAATGTCGTCTGTTTAACATGTTATTGAACTAGTTGTTGGCTTGAGGTTAGAATTGTCGTCGGTTCCTACTTCCTAATCATACAATTAAATCAACCATACGTAAGGCTATTAGCTATGTTAAGTTGGGTCAAATCCACGGATATAGGAGATTAAGGTTGCTATTTGGAATTTTTATTTCAATAATCTATACTAAATCGCTAGTGTTCTGATTTAAATTGAGGTAAGTAAATCTAATGGAAACTAAAACGAAATTAAGCAACCAATAATAAGCAAATCAACAAAATAACAAGAGAAGAGTGATAAAACAATAAGAGGAAGGTTTAGGATTTGTCGGGTTCACAAGAATGTAATAGGCCAGGGTTATGGTGGAGAAGAAGTCGAAACTAAAGCGCTACCCAGGTCAGGTTGTTCCTTTTGGTCTTATAATACCATAAATCAATCACAACGGGCTATCACAACTTATTGTGCTTTACTACCAGGTTACACACTTTTTATCACAGGGTAAAGCTTTCAGTTACTTATCGATGAGTTGAATGAAAGTGTGAGCAACCAATTCAACAAACATGTAATGTACAATAACGTGGAGACAAAACTGACTTATCACCCAAGATAACAAACAAAATCACCCTTAATCCTAGCTCCGTCACTCGTCAACTCGCCCACTATCGAGCTAAGTTCGCCGGCTATGGTATAAAGGTAAAAAAGAGTAGTCAGGTCAGGCACCGAAGAACTGGATTTGGACACGAAAATTTCCACTACAAATCTTCAAATCACCTAGTAAAGGTCGTGACTTTGACTGACCAAGTCATGATTCGGTACCTTTGTTGAGTCGTCTAGTAGACTTTGTAACTATTCTCCGATCTTTTTCGCCTTGGCGGACTCAAACTTAAACTTGGACACTAACTTGGAAAATTCGACTCAAAAGCTTATTTTTTTTATTTTTACAATTATATTTGAAAGTTTAGGCCCTTTTCTTTCCGGCTGAAATGAGTCAAACTGAACCGAACTTAATGTCACTAAACTAAGCTGAACTAAAATAAAAGTTAAACCGTGAAAAGATGAGTTGAAACGAACTGAACTGAATAAATTTAAAATAAACTAAATAGGCTTAACTAAACTAAAATTAGCTGATATTAGGTTTTTAATATAGGGCCCTATATATTTTGTGGGGAAGAAAAGCGAGAAAATGACATATTGACATGTACCCAATTTTTTTTCTTATTTTCTTTTTTTTGTAATTATATTTTCTATGTTCCTTGGGCCGTCATATATAACTAACACTTTTTTTTGGGTGCTCTCATATATACTACGTAACTAACATTAACAGTACCAAATACTTGTAGGCGAATGTCTTAACCATGTCGATTAATATAGTTAGTTATCTTTTGAGGTTTAGGATACACTTTCCGTTATATATTCAATAGATATAGACCTTAGGGCTGAGCAAAAAAGTCCGAACCGTATTTTTAAACCGAAACCGAACCGAAAACCGAATTACGAAATCCGAATATTCGGTTTATTTCCGGTGCGGATAACCGAACCGGATTTTTTATTATAAAAACGGAGCGGATTCGGTTGTAGAAAATTTGAAACCGGAGACCGGTTTTTAAACCGGTTTTTAAAAAAAAAACTAAAAATTAAAAATAAATATTAAGTGTAATGTAAGTTATTGACTTTAGGTGTAATTTTTCTAGGTAAAATAAACCATAAAGTGTTTATGTCAAATATATTAGTGTAATTGATTGATTCCACCTAATTTTTCTATGTGTTTTTATGCATTTGGTTGTGCAACTTCCTTGAAACCGGTTATAAAAACCGGAGCGGATAAACCGGTTTACAGATCCGGTTTTTATACTCATAAAAAACCGGTTAACCGGATTAATCCGGTTCGGATCCGGTTTCTGAAAAATCCAAATTTTAAAACCGGTTATCCGAACCGGTTTACAAAACCGGAGCGGATAACCGGTTTTGCTCAGCCCTAGATATAGTGGAATTGATCCAACATATAATAAATTGAAACAATTCAAAATTAGCTTAAAAGATATGGTTCTAAAACTTGTAATGGGTTGTTCGGTCTACTGAAAATATTATTTTATTCAAAGTGATAATAATATTTTCCGTGTTGTAATGGTTTAAATATACCAGGAGTATAGAATAAAATCTATGTAAGTAGCACAGAGTAAATAAATTATATTATTATTATTATTATTATATGTAATTCAGGCATGTATGTAAATAAAAATATCAAGACTGTAAACTAGTAGCAATATATAGAACTACGTAGTAGTAATAATAATAATAATAATA